>QKQZ01053509.1:0-12705 GCA_003595255.1 Solenopsis fugax | reverse complement strand
GAGCGAGCACATTTATTACGCGGCTCAGTAAAGGATTCACGCTTCCTTTCTCTCTCTCTCTTTCTCTCTTTCTCTCTCTCTCTTTCTCTCCATTCGCGCGAGTCAACGACACGCGAGCGCGTCGCGTACGCGCTTGAACTTGTAGCCTAAAGTAAAGCCGCCGGTGGGTCCCAGGTGTGGTGAGTGAATCGGGGATTTTTGTGGCACGACCTCCACCGACGCGGACGGCAGACGCACCCCCTTCGATTCGGCGCACGCCACCCCGGCCCTTCGTCCCACGCGAGTACTCGTGACTAATCGGCGAGGCGAGTGGAGTCGGAGCATGTAACGAGGCGGACGGGGTGAGTAGCGGTAGTTTTGTCGCGCGAACCACACTGGTGCAAATCGGGCCGCACCGATGCCGCTTTTGCGGCCGATAATTGTTACTCAATACACTGTGGTTGCGGCGCGGAAAAGAGCACCCGGACCATTGGTAAATTTCAGATTACACCGACAACGGCGGTGAGCTTTTGTACCGGCGAATCTGCACTCGAATCCCAAATCTCGGATCACGATTGTTTTCTGATCGCGACAAATGTTTAAACGCTCGACGCTTCTCGGGAACATAAAAATTCCATCGTCGTATTTACCATCTTACAGCTTTAATAGTTGTATTATAAGGAGATGGATTTAATCCTTATTCAAATAAAAATCGGAATCCGATAATCGAATTGAATGTTAAATGCGCGGTGAAAATATGAAGTTTTCAATGAAGTTTTTATCGATCTTTATTCTCTTGTGTGTTGAAAACAATAGTTACGTTCGCCGATTGAACAAATGTAAAAATAGATTTACTGCGGGAGATGTAATGAAAAGAAAGTTCAGCATTGAACTTAGAAAGTCGGAAGACAAACTTCATTTCGACGTAACGTCTAAGTATATAGATATCGAAAGTTTAGAGAACAGCCAATATAAAAAGATTAAAAGTCAAATGATTTAATAATTTAACTGTTCTTGTGAATACGATTGAAATCATTTTTAGCATTTTTCTATACTTTGCACTTGTGCGATTGACTTTATCAAATATATGTATTATATGTAAACTCGTGACAGTTATCACGTAGATTGCCACATTCGGAAACTAAAACCTCATGTTTTTAGCATTATGATTATTTAAATCGAGTTTATATTGGATTTAATATTGCATGTGAAATACAATGTAAAATTGAAGTAGAAAAGTTTTGTGTTTTTGGAGAAAGATTTAAGAACATATGAAACCGACATAACACGTAGTAAAACATAACAAAATTATGTTATATCAGATTTATATTTTCTTAAATATTGTAAAAATAAAAACTACTTTAATCTTATCCACGGAAGTTGAGAAAACGTCAAATTGTTTCCAATAAAAAGTAGGCTGCTGTATCAGTGGTATTTTCAGTACGAGTAAAAATATCAGAAAATATTTCCTACATTCCGGTATATTTGTGATACGTTACCATAGTTGTATTTGAATGCAAAATGAATTTACATTTCTGAATGATTCATAAATATTAGACTTTTATTTTATAGACATATTTTTCTGTAAAATACTTCTCCGTGTATGTATTTTTTAATCTTATTCAATAAAACTAAAACAAATTGAATTCTTCTGAAAATATTGTGCGTTAATATTATTGGCATTCTATGAACAAAAATATTGTAAAATTTTTTTGTGAAAATCTTGTTTAGTTGTATGTTATCGCACTCGAATATAAAGGGTTCTTGTTTTCAGCGATGGTTATAAAAATTAAATTTTTTATTTTATAGATATATTTTTCTCTAAAACAATATTCTCTCTCTAAAACAATATTTATCAGATTTTTTCATTTTAATCTTATTCATTAAAACTGTGGGAATTTCTCTGACAAAGGCGCAGTGTGTGAATATTACTGATATTTTTACTGATATGGACAAAAATACAGCGAGAATTTTTTTTTTTACAAGTATGGCAATCGCATTACGTGATCGCGTATAACAGATTGCCACATTCGGATGCGAAGGGGGTTCATGTTTTCGGCGATGTCGGCACTCCGTATTGCACACCGCATGTTCGATCGCTCGAAGTATAATAGTTCGCGAAATATAATCGGGCTGCGGCATCGGTATGGCCGCCGTTGCAGTTTGTAATATACTGGCAGTACAATACGGTGTTTCTCAAAACTTTGAAGTGGGCTGCGGTTGCAGTTGAATTGCTTCATTAGATCTTACTTGTACTAGGGGTTAAGTCCGCCTCGATATTACTATTCCGCACGGTGCAGCCGATTCCGCAATGCGAGTTCGCACATCGAATTAGCCGAATTTCCGACGCGAACGCGAAATAGTAACTTTATCTTAGTCGTTGAAAAAGTGATGTATGAAACACGAGCAGTTTTCACATCAGCCTGTATTTTAAAAAGAGAACTCTTGTTCTGAATATACTGTATTATTGAAATAATGGTGTTATATAGTTTTGAAAAGTATATTTATCATTCTTTATCAGTTTAAAATAACACGATCGATAAATATCTTTCTACTGTGAAGACATAAATAATTAGCTTTTACGCCTACTCTTTCTTTTTATCGTAATAAAAAAAAAGATATTCATATAATCAGTAAAAAAAATTGCTATATTAATTTAAAGTAGGTGTTAGTATATTTTCAGATGCAATATATAATAAACTCTTAGTTCAGATTCGTGGAAATGTGATGAGTCAAACTTGATGAGCAAACGTAGAGCCCTTTCTTTCATTCTTTCCCGTATTTTTATTAGTCAGACATCGATTAAAATCGAATGCGCGTTTACAAATTCGTGGAAGCAGTAACTATCGCTGTTCGTATTATGGCCTCGCCGCACGTGATTCCGTAGTAAAAGGGCGCAACAAATCGGTATAATTTTATTCCCGTTATCGTGCGTAAAGAGTTTGGGAATTGAACGCGCACGTTGTTTCAATTTCGGGCGTTTTATTTGCGTCCGAAAAAATACAAAGACACATCTAATACGTTATCGTCAAATTCAGACGAGGACAGAATGAATTTGTTATAACTTAAATTTATATTATTTATTTGATATTATTTTTAATTTGAAAGAAATAATTTACATTGTAAAGTTAATTTTTCCCTCAAATTACGCATACAAAGTATTTTTCTTCCCTTACACAGTTTTCATATTTTGTATAACTTTTCAGTGAAACGTAGAATTGTGTATACGCGTATACTTACGGTTAAATTTTTTAATTACAATGCTAATTTTGATACTAAAATATACAGAATATTACGTATGACTGTAAATGCATGCAGAGTCAAAATTACTCTGAACACAAAGTATAATAATAATAATAATGGCTGGTCAAATTAAAGCCTGGGCTATGTGCAAAATTAGCTTCATTTCAATTAGATCATTATTATTTCATTACGGTAAGAATTCCTAATAACGCCAATGCGGAGTTGGCGCGGGAATTTATATAATTTTTAACCGGATACGTCATTGTTTAATAAATGGGCTCATTGTTTAATAAATTGGTAATACGGTGCACTTACATTCGATATTTAGTCACTGTGCGGTGATGTGTAAATAAATTTCAGATAAATTGGCCGCGTTAGCGAACGCGAATGAATAAAATTCTGCTCGTCGCGGCGACCTTTATTAAAACTCAAAAATAGTGGTAATTTCTATAAATTTCCGACAAAGCGCTCCGCACTCACGGTTGATTGAACGTACTAATTCGATATTTAATATTAACCCGATGTACCATTGAATTATGAATACAGCGGGCAACAACGGTGCACAATAATTTCGACGTAAATTGATCCGTCCGTCCGTCCGTAGGTAGGCGCGTATGCGATCGCACCAGCGCCGCGGCGCCAATATCGGAAGTTAATTAAATACACTTCTGCATTGTAACTTTAATAATATCAAGGCCGACGCGCGTATTTAATTACGCCTAAATTCACCCGTCTCTCTGCGAGATCTTGCGCAACTGCGGTCGTTGGCCGACCAGTAACCGTCATTAACGTTCTTAGTGAAAGGGGCTGAATTGCTGAGCACGCATATCGTCGGATGGGGTAAAAGAATAATTCCACGTCGTAAAAATGTTTATAGGTCTCTTCTTCTCTCTTTCTCTCTCTGCGTGAATATTTTTTCCCAAGTAATTACAACTAGAATGCGTTTTCCAAGTATTTGTAAAATACTCTAAATTAGTTTTGAGGAAAGGTTAACAACAATTTTGCCACCACGTGCACATTTGCCGTTATAGGAGCGAAGTAAGTAACCCCATTTGGCGGTACGCATGAAGTCGAGGCATGGCGTGAAGTAAAGAGTGACGAAGTGCGAGAGACAAGGTCGAACGAACGAACGAGAGAGGTAAAGAGAGAAGAGAGAAGAGAGAAAGGTGAAGGGCGGAGAATGGCGGGAGGCACGAAGAGTGCCTTGAGTGGTCTAGTGGAGTAGCGCGAGGAAGAGTGTGCAAGGGGTAAGAGAAAAGGGGTAGCAAGGGGTGCGCCTGGGGAGTCGAGGGTCGGATGATGCCTCTGGTTCCTCCTCCTCCACTTTCTGCCCTTCTTTCGCTTCTTCTTCCTTCCTTCCTCCGTCGTTTTCTCCTTCCTTCCTTCCTTCGACCCCTTCATCCCTCCGTTAGCCCTCCCGCCTTTTCTCTATCGTATCCTTTCGCGGAACACCCACCCTCGATGGGGAAGCAGGGGCGGTCGAATGTCTGCCGGTGTACTAAGCTCGCCTGGATTCTTCATGGTGATGCTCTGGAGACCGGAAACCGCGTGCGAGATTCGCGACATGTGCAGGGCTGTTCGTGCATTTGCAATAAGTTTCGCGTCTTTTTATTCGCGTTTTCGATTGTTCGTTGCGCTGAATCTAAATTGCGCGGCAAAATTGCGTATCGTGTGTGGCGCGAAGTATATGGCGTCTAGACAGCGCCAATGAATAATTTATCATTTCGATATTGCTTGTCTCTTTATGTTTATTATTATGCTAAAATGAGGGCAAAAGACAGTGTAATTTAGATTTTTGAATCATTTGATTATTTATTGTCACTATTGACTATTATCAGTATAAAATCTTGGAATGACGATATTTGATATTTGATAATGTCGAATCTGTGTTCTTTTTGAGAAATTGATGAAATAGAGTTAGTGGATATGCGTGTGTGTGACTCTTACATTTCTCTTTTATAATACATATATTCTGCAATTATTAGACGCGTGTACCTTGCGTGAAAATCTTCCGGATTTTCCTGATAACGGTTTCAGTGGAACATAGCTACATACGACGCATATATAGTAATATATACGGTTAAAAGACGTATATGTACGTAATAGCCAGTTTCATATTACACTGTCACATAATGCTCCGCCGTCATAAAAAGGGAAAGAATATATGAAACGGTAGGGTTTTCTTCAAAGGGGAGGCACCGGGAAGAAATAATGGATATAATGAGGCAGACGTTGTTCGTTTACCGTGTCTAGGTACTCGTAATATTCTAAGACTACCTTTTTCCTTTCTCTATAATGAAATCACGGTTTCAGCGACGAATACAGTAGCCTTTTAGCAACTACGTGAGTTTTTCAATATTTCACGAATTTAATTCTGGAGATTCACCGAGCTCCATCGCTTTTATCGTCAGGTCTCAACTTACGCAGGACATGAAGACCGACATCACGACAGCTACACACGAGAAATTGATGGCACTTGGTCGAATAACGGTTAACGATAGTTTGATATTACGAGACCGCTTTGAATGGACGGGCTTTTGCTCGTCTCCAACGTTATCTCAACATTGTTCAACTAACTCTCAACAGCAATCGGAAGTACCGCTGCATGATCGCAGGCTAGTTCCGCCAGTTCGAGGATCAGTTCGGCTTATCAGCGTTATTTTACGCAATATACGATAACCGAATTTAGAAGCGAAATTAATTCAATCTGTATTTTCGAAAATTCTAGTTGTAAGTCGACCAATGAGCCAATGCCTCTTGTACGTGTGTTGTTGTTGTTGTTGTTGTGCAGTAGTGCCGCGTGATCAATCTGATATGGTGAAGAGATTATGATCAGTGCCAATTTGCGCTTTATCACGCCATCTCGACTACGATAATGGTATACTCGGCAGGCCGGATAAAACGAGAGTGATATTAGGTATTCACAGTTTACGTCATAATTTATGCACGCTATGTTGCTGCACTATTTTGTCGGATACGTGGCTTCGTGTTCTCTCTCCCTTCGTGTCTCTCTCTCTCTCTCTCTCTCTCTTTCTCTCTCTTTCCGCACTTCGATATATTCCGCGGCGCGTAATCGAGATTTATATTATCCGATCGACATTACGTTCGCGGATAATACCCTGCTTACCCTATGGTTCCTTGCTTTCATATCCGTTATTTCTGACCTCAAAAGTGTGTTCGTAAAATTCGATTTACCTACACGCGTTTATCAGATAAATGGCGAATGTATCGGTGAAAATATGAATCGCGCTGGTAACAAAGTAACAAAAGCCGCAAACACCGGAACGAAAACCGCCAGTTTGTGTTGCGCGTTTGTGCGTGTTATTTCAGTGACAATATCACCCAACGAATTTTATATATGCCGAAGCAAACGTTCTCTATCTCTCTCTCTCTCTCTGCCCCAAAGGTAGATTACAGTGCGAACAAAGAATATTCCTTTGCTTGCTGCAGTTTTATTTTCGATAGCTTTGTAAATGGAAAAATCAAATGAATTTTTAAATTGCAAACATTATAAAGAAACGTTTTTCAATTTTCGATATAAATATTCATGAGTATACAAGCGTTCGTAAGAAAGTCGGTAGGAGAATGAGTTTGGGTTGGAGAATGAGAATAAGAAAATTCAAAGTACTGCTGTTAAAAGAGAAGAGAGTTTGGTATTAGATCTAAAATAAGAGTCTTGAAAGAAATATCTATGGAAATAATCAACAAACGGTGGAGGCTAAAGTTCACGGCTTTAATTTCTTAAGCATTAACCGGTCTTGAAACTTTTTTCACCGCGAAGTTACATTGCCGCCGCCGCCGCTGCCGCCACTGGTGCGCTCTTAAGTCTATCCCATCGTATAACAAATTCCGGCCGCGCCGAGCGAAATCCGCGACGTGGAATAATGTACAATTATCCGGCGAGGAAGCCTGTCCGTCGTCGAGCGCAATTAGAGCGCGTCCGCCCGACATCGTCGGTCGATCCCATTTTTTTCATAAATCTCCGCCGCACTTTATAAGCGGGGTCTGATCCTAGATTAGAGTTAATTTTGAAACTGCGGACCGATGGCCGGCTATAAGTGGATTTTTCTCTGTTCCCGACCGATGAACGGCGGATTATGTATCAGCCCGCGGATGTGCGGTGCGGGTAATCAAGGAATAACGAATGATGCGGCGCACTCCTAAATGCACCCTCCTCGAAATATCGATCTCGTCGCATCGACATCGGAAAGAAAATATCATCCGGAGAGCGAGTCGAAAATTTCGCGCCGTACACCGCATGCATCGAATGACGGGCCGACTTTCTGTGCATGTTTCATGCGCCGCGCTGAATGCATCGTCGAAGCCGAACTGATTACTCGCTTCCTGAGCGCCTGGTCGTAAATAGGCGTCCATCAAATGCCATAAATCCCCGCGATCCACCCAACCTCTGTAATCTGTAAATTCAAAATGGATTACGTTACCTCGCGCGCGAGGAAGCAGAGGGCTTCGTGTGGGGCCAGAAAAAAAGGAGGAATTATGCGCCGTACTCGAAACTGATGGGAGGACGTTAGTCGTCTACCTGGCTTTCCGATCCCTTTTCGGTCTCTTTCATCAATTAATTATTAAAATGTCAAATCAGTCGACCGTCGGCCGATGTTAGTAAACAAAGTGCCACTTGAGTAGTTTCGTATCTCGGCTGAGAGACGGCGTCTCGCTTCGCAAAATTCAATTTAGTTCGTGATCATTGATTGCCTTTGTATTGACGAGCGTACGCGCTCAGGATGTGTCTTCCTTTGATTATCGCACGGAAGGATTGCAACCGTTGCCTTTGCCTGGATCTCACCACGCGATACGTACGCACTCCGCAGGTAGCGTCCAAGAGAGGCAGAAGCGAGACCGAATGAAGCGAGAAGTAGCGAACCTTGGGAGAGATCGCTTTGTAGTAACGCACATTAGCACAATGCTAAATACTCGTATTTGCTCGATTAATTGCTTCGATTAAATATATACCGACTCGCCGAAGCCTTGTCCCGTACATGCTCCGTGAAAGTGAACTTTGTGTCAGTTGTAGTACGGGATTTCGACCGCGGCGCAAAATAAAGTTGTACGATATCTCCATGCCGAAATTGAGCGTTACGCGAAAGCCCGGTCGGAAACTAATGCAAGCAATAACGTCGGTTTAAGCGTGGCTTAATGACTATAATTATGGCCGGGATTAGCAGCTAACTTGGTCGTAAACGTTTCCTTCGGGACCCGGAAGGCTTACTTAGACTGGCGTGGATACACGGACCTACGGAATATTGCTAACCGAAAACGTGCCCCCGCACTCGTTGGCCGAAATGTGAAATATGAGCGACTCGGTGGAATATCCTCGCGGAAATTCAGTGGGCGGATTTCCCAATAGATTCTGATTTTCCTTCCGAAAAGTATAAACATTTGGGTCATATATGCGACGATCTATATAATTTACATATATGTCACTAGAGTACGCGTAAAATATCCTATGTGTAAGCATTGTTTCACGTAGAGAGCTTACTTTCAAGTTTACGAGAATCAAAATTATTTTTCAAATACTCGCAGTTTTTTTTATGTACGTTTCTAGGCTTTTTTTTTAAGCTACAACGTTGACGATGCTATCAAATCGTCTCTTTCACTTAACAAATAAAATGTGGGACAATTTTCCCAAACTATCAATTATTTACGTTTGGATAAATCCGCGAAATTGGTGAATTCGCTGTTGCAGGGGTGAGAACGGAAATCTAACTCGTCCTCGAGTGCCGCGGATCTATGTACAGCGAAATAGGATTTAGTCGTGCGCGCGAGGGGTGCAATACAAATTCTCTGTAAATAAATTACACATCCGCGGCGACAATTTCATTCTCCCCTTTACGGTAAATCATCCCGCGGTTCCGTGATACAGAGTACGCCATGTTAAAGCAGTATTTTTAGCGTAGGCACAGGCGCGCCTCGTTTACGTTGATTTTAATGTTTCTTTCGTGCGTGGAAGAGCCGTAAAGCCGCGAAAAGCGGCACGTAAACGGTGGTACGAGAAACGCACACTTGGATACGCACAAAGTGGCATCTCGCTGCCGGTGTAACGCTTACCTTAATTGCGTGGCAATGGCGACGAGGTGTCGGAACGCGGTTACGACATGAGTTCGAGTTGCTCGCGGAGTAGTCGCTGTGACACCGCCACTTCTTCTCGTATACATCCGCTGGCGTATTGTTTGAGTGTTTTCACTGAAATCTCGTTTTCTCTCGCGAGAGAGACGGATACGGATACGATGTTAAAACGTAAGATCCTGGGAGAAGTTACATTCTCACGGAGTTACTTCTAGCATGTGGCACTCGCGCATCATGTGAGATTTGCATCGAGCTCCCGCGACGGAATTTTATTTATTTGCGAAATATCGGCAAATTAATAATGTTGAATTTTCCTCCAATGGCATTTTTCCCCGTCGGTTTATTAAATAATGAAAAATAACGTTGTAAATATACATATAAATCCGAACGTTTATTCGAAGGGAAGTAACTACCCTCTGGTCGCGTCCATAGCGACACAGGACTCTCACGAGCGGATATGTGCGATTTTTTTTTTTTTTTCCAGCGTGCACTCTTGTATCGACCGTCCCATAGCTAGGTTACCGCCGACGTGTGCCGGTTAATTGCACGTGAACGAAAGAGCGAGCTCGCTTTTTGTGAGTCGCGCCGTGAAATTGCGGCCACAAAGCCGCGGAAATATAAAATCGCGACGGCACGCTAGGACAACGCTCGGGCAGCGTTCAACGCGGCCCGGCCGCCGAAAATCCCGCTAAATAAATATCATCGGTTAAATTATTATTTCGACGTGTAGGATGCGTGTCCGCGTTCGCGACGGCGCGGCGCGCCGTGCATTATCCCGGGGCCGACACCTCGCGCTGCCGCGAGTCGTTGAATTTTTTAATCCCATCAACGAGGGGCCGGTTGAACCGAAAACTACGTACGCCGCTTTGCCATTAATCTTTCACGCGTCCGTCGCGTACGAAGATCATATCTCCATATCGAAATGTATTCCCGGTGTTGCGGACCGCGGGTCTGTAAAAATCGAGCACTTTCAGGGGGCACTGGCGGGGTATCTTTTTTACACCGTCGATATCGATGCTTTTATTTCACGTTTCGGCGCAGCGGAGAACAGTTAGGATTTTTTTTCCCTTTCTATTTTTGTATCGACGACAATAAACCGCGAATTTATGCCGCATATGATGCTTTTTTTTTCTTTTTTTTTTTTTATACAACGACAGACTGTTCCTCAATGGAATCACTGGCGCGGTCTTTCAAAGGAAAATATGATAGATGAACTTATCGCTATCGTTGCTTGGCACGATAAATTCTTTTCAGTTGTGCAATTGAACGGTGCCGATCGAAGGTGTCTAATGATCGAGGAGATTGCAGGTTACTCGTTGAGAATTTCAAGCGGGTATCGCAAGAGGATTCTCTACAATCCAACGAACATTTCAAGTAGACACTCTGATTGCGATATATCCCGGAGAATAACGAGTATCATAAATTCCCACCACGCTAACGATTGTGCTCGTCTCTCCGTTCTACAAATGATGCCGTAGCTTCTAATGGCGAAAATTGTGAATTAGTTTAAAAATGAAATTTTGATGTTAACGCTCATGTGCGCGATATAGTTATATATGTATGTTACATTTGAAATTTCCCGAAAGTACACTTTCCTGTTTCAACTGTAACAATGATACGTGGTTTTAGTAGGGAGCAGTTTGCAGTTTCGGTTAGACTGGACCCTTGGTCGCACTTTCGCGAGCTTTATTTTAATAATTATCCCACACACGGCTAATGACCGTACCATCGTATTAGCCACCATCGAGATACGCTCTCACGTGCGACACAATATCATCTTCCACTGCACAACACTTTCCTCGGGGAGCAACCTGAGAGACTTTAGAAAGAGGAGGGTTCCCTTTTCGACAGAAGAAGGGAATATAAAAATATGTGCTTAAGCCTTCAATCGCCCTGGCTACGTCGCGATTTACATGAGAAGACAAAAACTTGCTTTCGAGGCGTCTCCTCTCCATTTCCGCGAGCTTTTGCCGCACCCGTAGCTTTCTCTCCTTCCGCCCTCTCTCACACACAGAGAGCCGCGCGGCGCGACTCTGTACCGTTCCACACAGAACTGTGCGGTGCGGTACAGTGTGCAAACGCGGCGCGGGGAAAAGCTGGCTCAGCAGGACTCCCTCGTGCCGGTGCTTTGCATTTTACAATAGCAAAGATATTATGTAAAGCGTCGGTGCACGCGCAGGCACGATCACGCACGCGGCACCCCAACAGCAGCAGCAGCAGCAACCGCCCAGGCGCGAGCACACACGTATGTATGTACGTGGAACGCGAACTTGGCGTTCGCGTGCACTTAGCACACTCGGAATATCGTATCGCGTCGCGTAACCGTATACATATGTCGCCCGTATAATCTTTATACATGCATACACGCGTATCGTGTAGACGCGCGAGCGCGAGCGCGAGCGCTCTCGCGCTTGAGCGTTTAAGCTCTTTCTCCTTTTCTTCCACCGCGACACCGTCGCGCGTCGGCGTCGTCACTTATCCCGCGTCGCGCCGCTCTCTCAACTCTCGTCCGTGTACAAAGTGTCTATGCGCGTGAGCGCACGATGTTTCTCTCTCGACCGCTTCCGCGGGGATGTATATTCTCGCACGTATGCATACGATGCATCGGCAGAAGGAGCGAAAGGGAGGAAGAGAGAGATAGGTGGATGGTTACGTGTCGTTCCGCTGTATACACACATCCGCCCCGCGTACTCGCGCATTTAAATTCCCTCTTCTTTTCTCACGAAGCTCCACCTCACCCAGCCTTATCTTACGTAACGTCACCCGTCTATAACGCGAATGTATGTGTGTGCTCAGGAGAGATATACATTTCGGATAACGGATGATATAAGGGGAACGGCGTACCGGGTTAAGCTAATACTCGATGTACCTCTAATAAGTAATGTACGTTACATTGTAGCAAGAATAATCTTACTACGGTGGGGCTGTGCATGGGGAAGGAGGGAGGGGTGTCATTTCACACATCTGCAGGCGTCTTATCTTTCCTCTAGCTCGCACGGCTGTTAATTAAAGCGGTAAATGGGTGTTCCGTTTGCTATAGTCGCAAATTGTCAAAGATCTCGTTTGCAAATCTTGTTGGATACGCCAACTTTTCCGTCACAATCCGTCCAGAATACGATATTTATATGACAATATTTATACGACGGACAGACGTAAAGGAGGGATGCAAACTGCGCGTTCGCGAGGTGGATGACATATTCTTTCCATTTACAACCCTCCGAGCACTCCGCTTCCGTACCGCTCGCTGGACTCAAAGGACGAAATACGTTATGTACGCGAGGGAAAAGAAGGGCGCGCCAGTATCGGGCTAATATAGGGTCGCAAAAGGTGAAAGGATCTTGACGTCTTGCGTCTACCTTCTGACTTACCCTCCCCGGCACGGCGGGTCCCGTCTCCGTC
>QKQZ01053507.1:0-26813 GCA_003595255.1 Solenopsis fugax | reverse complement strand
TTTATATTTTGCATTTATATCTTAAATTTAAATTTATCTTAAATATATATCTTATTTATATTTTAAATTAATTAAAAACTAACTGAATTTCAATATTTCTTAATACAGATTAATAAATATTAATTTTTATAAATATATTTATACAATTTAATTAAAAATGAAAGGTAAATATATATTTGCTCTTATATAAATTTTAATATAAATTCTGTGTGCGATCGTAGCGTAGAGAGTTGTGCATCTGTTTTTTTTATCGAAGGCCTAGGTTCAAATCCGGCCAGAAACATCGAATTTCATTCGATCGCTATCTCTCGGAAGGCAATGGCAAACCATCGAGAGTATCTTGCCATGAGAGCCCCTCCACCCAGGCCGTTTGGAACCGGCGTTAAAATTGTAGGTCCTGTATATCTGTGTAAACTGTGAAAAGCGTACCACAAAAATACGTGGAGGGTATATTCTTCTCACAAGAGGCAGTCACAGTGATGACAATACAAAATAGTATGATAAAGGAAAATCCTTTAATGTTATCTTCAATTCTAATTTTCTGAACTTGTGTTTTACTTGTGATGAATTATGGTAAAATCATATTTTTTGTTCAAGCTTTTTAACCTTAAATATTATGGGGTCTGGGAGATCATCCTGAAAAAACTTTATTTTCGTGCCATTTTATTTTAGCTGAGCAATGAAACCGGTCAACCATAGCGATCTATAGGGGAGACTTTAAACTTTTTTCCACTCTAGCCCAAATCTTCTTTCTCATTCCGTCTTCACACAGCGAGCGATCGAATGTTTCAGGAGGATTTCCAATAATGTGTTTAAGGGTTAATATTCTATATAAATACCTTCCGTACTGAATGATGCAGCTTGTTGGACATTAATAATTTTGATGCCATAATCCCTTCGTTTCTCTTCCCATGTTGAAAATTATGCGTAATTTCCTTCAGAAAAAAATTCGGAATAATATTGACAATCCTATTATCATTGTCGTGATGAATTTATAAATACTTTTTACCCGGTTTTAATTATATAAAATTGGTATTTTAAATATTTTACTGAAATATATTTGAGGTAACGAGAGAAATATTATTTTATACTTCATATTATGTATCAACATTTTGAAAAAAATGACGTTTTAAAAGAATATCTATTTTCCATTTTGTACGGTATTTTAAAAAGTATCGCGTATTTTAAAATTAAATTTCATAGCATTTACGTAGGTAATCCTATTCTTGACATGTAATTTAAAAGTAAAAAGTAAAGCTTAGTTTTTAATACAAATAAAATTTATCTCTTTAGTATTTAATGTTTGAGTTTTAGTACGAATGCAACGCGAATAGCGGTTGAAAATAATTTCACTCGGACTTGCGGCAACAGCTTCAAATATCACCTCATTAACGCAATTATAATCAGAATTAAACGATTAACAAGCGATCGTAATAAGCGATTGTAATATCAATCGACATTTTCCTGCGCACGTTCGCATCAATTGATACGAGGACGGATCTTTGTTCCCGTATCGAGAAAAAGGAGATTCCACAGCTTAAAAATTCTTCTCAATGCACAACACTCGAAATGTCTCTTTCCACTGGTGTACTTAGTGTCACGCGATTTCGCTTTTCCATCGCAATTTCGTTCGCCCGCAACGGAATTCTCATCACTAAAATCGGCAGCACAAGGACATTTAATTTCAGAGTTTCTCTCTCTCACTCTCTCTCTCTCTCTAATCAATAAACGAGAGCAGATTTTTTTATATCATTTTATAAATAGAATCTTCTATCAACGTTTCTTTAACCGGAAACACATATGACAAATTACTTCGTTTGTCGGGTCTTTCTCTGATTGCTTTGCGACAAATTAGATGTGATAATTTTCATTGGCATAATTCCAATAATAATGCCAATACTCGGGAAATCACTCGTAGCAATATTACGCAAAGCATTACGAATGTCGAGTAGTCAATGCGGATGTCAAATTTAAGCCCCTTTAAGCGATGTGCCATGAACATGTCGAGACGTTACAAAGCGTGACCTATTTAATGATGATTCCGCAGCGAATCTCGATCGATTTACCGGGTGACATCCCGTGTTCTGGTGACGCGTTTTCGCTTCTGCATGGAATCGCGCGCAATTAATGACGACGTAAATTGACAGGAACTCGCGACGCGCGAAAACAGAACGAATTCGGGTGGCGGCTGCCTCGCCCTGTCGTTCGGTATAAAATAAACGCAGCCGCTTCCGCGTCTCCTCTCGGATCTTCATTGTTACTTTATTCCCTCGGTCTATGCGCGTTACGTTCCCATATTCATACTGTCCCGGGGGATCGGCGCCGTCGCGCAATTTTGATCTCGAAGGAGCGATTTCGCCGCCGCAAAATATGCGACCGCGTTACGCGTCCTATAAACGGCACCGCTCGCTCGTTGGAAACTTTCCGCTAGAGTCGCATGCAGAGTGCGACGAAACACGCCGGATAAATGAAAGGGCTCGCTCCGCGTATCGATCTACCCGTTATAGCGCTTCGTTACCACAGATTCAGTTTCGATATCGCGCCATTTCGCTCGCTTTTCGTCGTTATCGCTATTAGCACGCCACTTCGCCAAAGGTACTTACGAGATTTAGCGTCTCCTTAATATTCCTCTTCCTCAAATAAATTATCCCGTTAAGAAAAGCACGCGACGACTTCGGGAGCACAAAAGTACTTGACTGTATTTGAGATAAAGTTTTAATTAGAGACTATTTGGAGATACAAAAGTCACAAATCTTCTCTCATCACGACAATGAAGAAATCATCCTTATTTTAATTCTTTACTAGTTATTAAAAATAAAATTAAAAAAATTGCTGCTCATACATGAAAATGGCATACAGATTTTTTTTATGTAGCTTATTTAATTTATATAATTATTTATCAGTTTTTTTTACAAACTTCTTAGGATGAGAAAATCGATGTATTGAAAGTTAATTTGTGATAATTTAAAACAGCTTTACATAGATTCTAATTGTTCAATTATTTATTCACTATCTTCATAAAGTGTTTATTCGATTGTAAATCGAAAGGTTTGTCAGAACGTAAAGAGGTTTGAAATGTCACTTTAGATTGCTCTTTGAAGATGAGCCGAATAAGGAATCGACGTATACCGAAACGCAGGTCAAACGAGAGACTAAAGTGATGATAAATAATGCAGCAGCTTTGCTTCCTGCTCTAGTTATTAAGCGAACTATTCATGCATCCTGAATACTTGACCGGACGCTTCATATAACTACGCTATATTTTTCTTTTAGCTCTCCGTTAAAAAAAAAAGTTCAAATGTTTGTTAAAAGCACATTAATTATTTTTGAATCTTAATTGATGCACCTACGTATTTTTAATAATCAATTTATTAAAATTTGAACTAAACTTTAATTAAAATGTTAAATTAATTAAGTACTTTCTACCAACATTACAAACAGAAGAAATATAACAAGTAGTAACGAATATCAGCAAAAAGATAAAATATATTTAACCTTTTTAGGATGGAGAATTGTGGCGCTGGACAGTGTCATGTTCTGAGCCAAAAAAGTACAATAAATTATAACAAATGTTCTTAAGGAAAAGCTGTAAGATTTTAAAAATAGACTCCCTGCCCTCTAAAGGTTAAGGGATTCTCCTTCAAATATATCCTCAGCTTATAAATTGTAAACGATGGAAAAATTGAAGGAGCCGACCGGGATTTGTGAACTCGGGATCCTTCGTTCTAACGCCTAGCACTGTTACTCTACGAGGCTTCATTCCTCTCATGATTGTTCCGTTTATCCTATCAATATCTAATCAACTTTACAGCCCTAAATATCCTATAACTGGACGATACTTTATCCTCAAATGTCACTGATGACTTTTCTTGAGTCCATCCCAACATCTTTAGGTTTCTCTGACCAGACATTCACTTTGAATGTCATCAGATGCGCACTAACTTGTGCATTTCCTAAAAACCTTTCTAGGACTCTCATTACCCAAGAGTAAACGAATCAAATCCCACTTCTGAAGCTGTCGGAAAAATTAAAGCAGCCAACCGGGATTTGTAAACTTAAACTCCTTCGTTTTCTAGGCCGTTGCTCCACGAGGCTCCACTGCCTCTCATAATTATTCCGCTCGCTTATCAATATCTAGATAATCGACCTTACAGCCCTAAATATCTTGCAAAATCTATACAAGCCGTTAAATTGAAAAGATTAGCGCGAAATGAGAATCTTAGTTCCCATTATGTTTACTTTGTCAAAGTTCGACAATCGGAAAGTTTGGTCGTTTCGCAAGCCGAGGACCATCGTGATTTTGGCGCTATTTAGACGAGACAATCGGGAGAAGACCTTGGTGTGCCACTTCAAAATGCAGAAGTTCGCGCAGAAGTCGAGCTCGTTGGCCGTGAACGGTTTATTAAACTCGATCTTTTCTTCGCGAAATCGACGAGTGCCGCGAAATGCGGAACCATCGTATTCACGCGATTCAATTTCGAAGGAACGGCGAAATTGAATCGCAATGAAAGAATGGGATTTAAGCAGCCATATACACACAATTTCAAATGACATTTTCGATAATCCATTGTTTATAATCTGTGAAAACTTATTTCAGAAAAATAGGATCAGGTTTTTCCCATTTTATACGCGCAATATGCGATTTTTTTTTTCCTCCGCAATTTCATCAAAAATTTTCATCAAATATTTTTCTGTACTATTGCTAACAGACACTGTTATATTTCTTTGTATCTCTAATTGCTATATGTATCGTCGATGTAAAGGTGTAGCAAAGAAGTATTAAGCTAAACCGTAAATTTAAATCTAATTATATTTCGTATTAAAGATATAGGATCTCAAACAAATCGAGCAATTATCAAAAAATCTCGTCAGTAAATGAAAAAAAAAACCAGCATAACGAGAATGTAATTCTACATGAATGACCGGGTTTCCGGATATCGATTACGCTCTCTGTTGCAGAAACAACCACAAGTGCGTGGTGATATACACGTTCGCCATTATCGATTAATAATACGAGAACTGACAGGCCGCCCGTACACTTTTCGGGGAGTTATTGTAAAATTCCAATGACGAAAATACTTGCTCCGCGAAGTGTAAGCAACAGATACCGGCACTGTCGTCGGCCGCAGAAATTATTCATAGCTTCGAGCAACGTAATATCTCAGGACGCTCGAGAGCTTATCCATTTGTGTATTCTTCTTTAATATCACGGAGTCGCGTTCCTCGCACCACCGTGAAACTGCAAAAGCGCTAATGTCACCGCCGGAAATCGTGAATTCTACTTATTTTCATGGGTGACCTATATACGTGCGACCTGCCTTACTCTTTTCCCCTCTTCTCTCCATTTGCTCTCCTATTTTCTTCTTCCTGCCGACCTTCTGTCGAACCGGGCTCCCAAGAGAATGACGAAGAAAAACTTTACTTATTACTTAAACGAGAGTCATGGCACAATAATATTCCTGCGAAAGTATCTGGCCCTAATCTTGTCAATCTATAGTTCACGTATCGTGCTGTCCATCCGACCTTGTGCTAAATACATTAATCAATCTTTCTTGAGTTCTCTTTCTTAAGTTATGTTTCCTTGTATCTTATTAGAATATAACATTACAGGTGCTACACGTATTATTTTTTATCGTGGTTCATGAAACTTTACTAATATATAGAAAAAGTTTGATTTATTAATGCAAATATTTTATATTATACATCACTAACAGTACAATCAGTAAAAATTTATCACGAAATTATATGATTTTTGTAGTAGATATCATATTCTTCTTGATTTTAGAAGCTTTCAAGTATTGATTACGGGTATTCCTCTATTTAAAAATTTTCGGACTTACAACACGCTATTGGCTAAAAATAAATTAATACATTATAACGAAGCTGATTATGCACTCGTTAACCAGTGCCGCAGTGACGCAAATATCAATTTTATAATACTAAATATTACATTGCGAGTTATATTTTTAAGAAAAAATAATATTGCTTTTTAATTATTTATTGAAGTTAATCTGAAGTTGAAAACTGAGAGAAAAAAATCAAGTATTTCGTAATATTTTGTCATATATGAAAAACAACTGAATTGTTCACGTTTTAGTTATTTCTCATATATGATAAAGGCTGCGTTCCGAAATTCACTGCCAGTACTGAAAAACTATAATATACGTAACGTAAACTATAGATTTTCAGTACTCACAGAGAATTTCGGAACACAGCCAATATATTATTCTAAATTTCTAGTACTAAAAATTGAATTTTTCTATATTTTATTGCGAGGCAATTTTTATCCGATTTATGGTCGAGTTTCGTATAAAAATTTGTAATTTACTTTTTCGCGCTATATGTATGCTTATAAAATCCACAAGAATTTATTTTTTCACACGAAATGTATATGGCGATGTAATCCAATAATCCAGTGAAAATGATAATATAAAGTTATCATAAATTAAGTTGGAGCACTGTAAGTCGTTTCTCTGTGTAGTAATGTATATTTTGCGTTTATCCTCTCTTGCTCCCCTTATTTTCATTACAAATCGTTGACTCGGTGTTCATAAAATAAACGGATTGATGGATTGGTACGAAATAGGGTAGACACTATATCAACTTTATGGATATAAGCTTCATCATTGCCTACAATTTGTATTCCTGATATATGTGATTCGCGCGACACGTGTTGCGCGAGATAGAATATTATGGCATATCGACAAGCCGTTCAATTTTCTGAGATTCCTTGCACTTTAAGAAAGGGTCGTGCGAACACATGACGACAGACATCCTCAACAAATTATTGCCAAGGGATCGAAGAAAAATCATTCGCGATATTGAAATATCCAAACCGGAGTGATTTCGGCGCGGTACACGGACCTCTCGCTTTCAATACTCGAATGAATTAAATTCATATTTTTTTCGTAATTTAGAAATACTGCGAATGAATAATGTATTTTCTTTTTTGCAACGTTCTTTGATAAATTTTTCGTAAATATTCGATACAATTCCACATATTTTTTATATATAATTTATCTAATCTTATTAACCTGAATTCTAAAATTCCGAGCCAAATGAATGTTTTATTACTTTATACAATAAAGTTATAAGATCGCAGTAGAAGTTTTAAATAAAATTTTAATCTCATTATTGTTATAACATGCTTTAAATGCTGGTCAGATTATATTTAATTATGAGAAAAATTAGGTAAAATTTTGTCAGATTATTCCAATTTGCGGTATATTTCTGTTCTAAAAAGAGAAGGTACAAATATTTTAACAATTTTGCGTTTGCTTGATTTTGTATTTTGCTTCATACGCGACTTTTTCGTGTTTCCAAGTTTTATAAAGTCAGCAAAACACTCGCTAAAAATTGGAAAGTATTACGATGCACACACATATACAGTGCCAGAATCATATAATTTTTTATACATGCGTTTTTATATA
This sequence comes from Solenopsis fugax, assembly GCA_003595255.1. Taxonomy (NCBI): domain Eukaryota; kingdom Metazoa; phylum Arthropoda; class Insecta; order Hymenoptera; family Formicidae; genus Solenopsis; species Solenopsis fugax. The sequence continues at coordinate 19,383 of QKQZ01053507.1, read as the reverse complement.
TTTATATACATATAATATATTTAACATAATTAAATAGATATATTAATTATTTAAGTTAAAATACATGAATTCTTTGAATAATTTAGGCCGAAAATTATTTTTGCTGATAAAATATAAAGTAAATGATTACGGATCATTGCTAGTTACACAATAGAAGAAGAAATAAGAAATGAATAAATTTGAACGCAAAATACAACTATTAAGATTTTTATAATGTCTGTAGGAATAATAATTGGGACTTTAGTATCGGTGGGAAATAATATCGCGTTTTGCGCCAATATAAGTCTATAAAGTTTCACGTTTAATTGAATAACTGATACCATCGATTACAATAGAACGCCTCCTGATGAAAACTTAGATTGACTCAGACATGCACTTAATTGTCAAGATCTCCAAACTTTGTGATCCTTAGTTATTAATCACTTTTCTTTCTCACTTGTGTTGAACACGCTAGAGAGAGAGAGAGAGAGAGAGAGAGAGAGAGAGAGAGAGAGAGAGAGAGAGAGAGAGAGAGAGAGAGAGAGAGAGAGAGAGAGAGAGAGAGAGAGAGAGAGAGAGAGAGAGAGAGAGAGAGAGAGAGAGAGAGAGAGAGAGAGAGAGAGAGAGAGAGAGAGAGAGAGAGAGAGAGAGAGAGAGAGAGAGAGAGAGAGAGAGAGAGAGAGAGAGAGAGAGAGAGAGAGAGAGAGAGAGAGAGAGAGAGAGAGAGAGAGAGAGAGAGAGAGAGAGAGAGAGAGAGAGAGAGAGAGAGAGAGAGAGAGAGAGAGAGAGAGAGAGAGAGAGAGAGAGAGAGAGAGAGAGAGAGAGAGAGAGAGAGAGAGAGAGAGAGAGAGAGAGAGAGAGAGAGAGAGAGAGAGAGAGAGAGAGAGAGAGAGAGAGAGAGAGAGAGAGAGAGAGAGATCGCAACATTTCCCCAGTTTCGAACTGTATAACTCAAAGCTTCATATACTCGGCGTGTGTAAATTTCTTCTTTAATCAACTTATTTGCTAAAACATTTTTATGATTCGATACGACTAAATAGATTTCCATTTTGTTCACTCACTAAAAAAAAAGTAGAAGACTGAGTAGAAAGAGAGGGAGAAAGAGAAGCTAAAAGCAACTGGATATAAAATGCTCTCTAGTATTAGGTTTCACCTGATGCAATTATGTAAATCAGGAAAAATAATACTACAGAGTCGTGAGACACGAAAAAGGAGAAAAGAGAAATTCGCTGGATCAGCCATACTCGTCTCTGCCATATTCGGAAGTTAAAAGGGCCTGGGTCTCGCGATGCTTTTCTTTCGCTCGGTTTACCGAAGTCTCAGGACGCAAGCAAACACAGTTGCGGCAGATTTCAGCGCCATTCAGTTTACCCTGCTAACATGCCGAGCCGTATTACAGCCTACCCCCTCGCCCCGAAATGCGGCTACGCCGCTGTTACACCGCTGTTTGCGCAAGGTTTGCATCGAGCATAGGATTATCTTTGGCCACGGGCGCACGACCTGTCCGGCGGTACGAGCGGGCGATAAATCGCGGGGAAACGTTTCCCAGGAATGTCTCGATGTCGCCGGTAATGGAAATCGGGAGATGGATCGAGACAGAACAATACCAGGTTGGGTCGCATGCCTGTGGACCTTATGACATTGCGGCGTAACCGGCCGAATGCCGGCCAGGAACGAGGGCCGGAATCCGCGTCGGCGAGTTAGTTCGGCGATTCGCGGATGTCGAACATCATTAATTAAGTTGCACCGGGCGTGTTGCGCCGATGACCGGGTACCGGTCGTGTCGCAACGATTTCGACCACAAATTTCGCGACACGAATTCGCGATTTCGGTATCAGTTACGCTATACAAATGTATACGACAGACTACGCGGTCGGACCTGCGATTTGTCTTCTGCGCGCTTTGAACGTAACAATATCGCTATAACAATGACGAAACTACATTCGCAATTCACCAACTCATGCGGCACTGACGTGAGACTGGCTTTGCCTGGCTCGGCTACTGTTAATACGCATCGGATGCAGTTTCGTTCCGCTAAATTTTTTATGACTTCGCGTCGGAAAATACGTATCGAAACATCGTTTTAATGTAAAATTATAATGCGGAGTATGAAACGCGTTGCAAATATTAATATCTTCTGCAAATATTGCTTTTACAATCATAGATACGTATGTATATGTTCAGATATTAAATCTACATATATTTATGACATTCATCAAAGTGAGTATTCCGTATAAGCGCATATTGGCACTCGCAGTGTTTACCTATGTGTCGTGTGAATGCGTCATTACAACATTTACATTAATTATATACAAGTACGTTATAAATAATGTCACGATCGGTATTGCAAGCAAGTTTGCGCTACCGCACGCGTACCATACGTATAAGCACAAGTTACGCAACAATGAAGAAATAATAATGAGCCGTGAATAAATATATAATACGTATTAAAAAATATATATAGGCAATAATTATCCAACTATTGAATCAACAGCATTTAATTGGAAATATCTTGTTAATTCAATAACAGTATTAATGAAATAAAAACATTAAAAGTAAAGACATTAACAAGTATAGTTGAATGAATAAAATTTTGTTGAAGCAAACTACATTTTAATTCATATTACAGCATTTTTTTCAGTGTATATATTAGAGATGTGTGAATCAAGGTCTTTGCCGAATCGAATCATCAATCTAAATCGAATCAAATCGTTGAAACATAACTTTTATTTAATATAATTAATGCTATAAGTTGAATTTTAATATATAGATAATAAAAAGATTTCTACGTAAGAAAAATAGTATTGTATGATTATATGATGTGATATTATTAAAGTCATTTTATATGTATTTGAATATTTAATAATAAAAACTCTTTTATTTATTTCTTTTTCTTTAATAATATGGCTGCACTGTTTTAGTTATTAGCGGGAAATAATTTTATAAAAGTCAATATATATTATTCGTATTTGAATTTATTAAGGCGCTATTGATAATCGATTCTTATTTAAAGACCGTCTTGAGTAATGTTTTAAGATGCAAATACAGCTCTGTGATTGGTTTGTGATATTATGAGACAATATTTAAGACGGTCTTAAGTATAAGACCCTATTATAAATACCGGTTTTAAATTTGAGAAATTTTCAAATAGCTCAGATTCAAATCATAAAGGTTCGAATCAGGTAAAATTGGATTCGATTCATATATATTTCGAATAGTTCGTACATCTCTAATAAATATATATGTAGAAGAAAAGGTAGTAACATGACACACCCCAGGTAGCAAGCTGACGTTATTTGTCGTCATTTTAACGTCAAAATGTCAAAGTCGTTATTTTGACGTTAAAAAGACAACAAATAACGTCAGCTTGTTATCTGGGATATTTACATTTTATTTAATAATTTTGTTAATAATCAATATTTATTTATATTGAAACTTGAACGATTATATTCGTTAAAATATTGTTTAATAGATTCTAGATTCAAAGTTATGAAATATTTATTGTTTAGGAAATTTATAAAAATGTGACGACACTATATATGTGGAAGAAAAAACACAGTGGTAATATGGTCATCTAAAAAAAAAAAATCAGTTTTGTTTAAAAAACACATAGTATTTTGTTACAAGATATATTTTTTTATATATTTCTTTTAATTATGTATTTTTAATTTTCCATCGTTTAGAATTTTTTTTATTTAACGTTAAACAACAAGGATATCTCTAAATAATTCCATAATCGATCGTTAGAATATTCGTTACCTAATAACGAAGATAATAGGGCTAGCCATAATGCTTACAGTAGTCATAATAGCATCTTCGCCTCTATGTACATAACTCGACAAAGATTTTGATAAATTCTAAAATAAAACCATCTTTGAATACGACAATATTAATGACTGTAATATCACAGAATAATATTATCAATTATATAATTTAACAAAGAATTAGTTGTTAAAAAGCTTCTGAATTTCGGTTCTGAACTCACTTGCCGTTTCCAAGACAACACACAGATGAAGAAGAGCGTTATATGATTCATCAGCGAAATCGATCCCGCGAAATCTTGAGCCCGTACGCGCAACGTGGGCGTATTGTGTATCCGTACGGCGTACGCCTCTTAATAACGTTGAGGATATATCTTCAATCTACTTAGGATAGATAAGCGGCATGATGTATTTACAGACGCGTTGAGAGGGTAGCTCTGCCGTTTTGCGCAAGGGCCACCACGTCGCTAATAATACAGGCGATTATACGCCACGGAAGACTGGACAGTCAGCAGCGATGATACGGTTGAAGCCCAACGAGGTGCGTTCTTAACGATTTACCGAAGCATACCGATACTCTCGAGGGGGGGGGGAGAGAAGGGCGAAAGGGGACAGCGGGAGCAGCACGCTCGGCTCACTGGTCACTAGGGGTAATCAGGTATGTCGTTACACGATGCTTACACGGCCCCCGGGAGCCGATGTGTCCGCCATTTTGGGCGCAAGTGGAGCTGCGAAAATGCCTTTTTACGAGGCAGCCGACCATGCTGCTCTGGCCTCGCAGCTCGACCATGCACACGCCATACAACCCGAGAGCCCATGGACCGAGTGAGACGTTGTTGCACGGGTGAGATGTTCCAGCCGACGAGACTCAAAGGACAGTTAACACCCTCGTGCCTCATCGCCGTTTGCGTCGAAGCTGCGCCCTCCGCGCCCTGTGCGCCCCCGGTTGTTTTGTCTTCATCCCCATTCCTTCTTCCCACCACCGCGCGTGAGGCTACTCCGCCGGCGTTCAGCGTTGCCCTCGTTCTTCCTTTCCGCCTCATTTTTCCGGCGATTCGTCGTGTATTCCGTTGCCACGTACGCATAAACGGCTCGTGGCAAAGTCCACGTTACGGCCGTCGTGAAAAACGGGGAAAAACTCACCCACGCACGCGGATGTTTCGGCGGGTCCCCGGGGTTGCGGGGGGGGATGAGTGTGAAACGTACGACTATACGACGGGATTATTTTGATACGAGACTCGCAAGATATTTCATTCTGCACTGTTCGTTTCGTTGCGGATTATGGTTTCCGAGATCGCGATTCCGAATTACTTGGATTTTTAAAATGCAGCGGGAATGCAGCACGAAATAACTTGAATGTCTGCTTTCCGGGAATACCGGACGGTATTCGAATGTAGCGTTAAAATTTCCTGAACTCTTTATCTTTTATGCAGACTACGTGACGAAATAAAATAAATAATTTAACAACGGTGAAATGGAATTTACAAAATTCACGATTTTTTTCTTTCGTTAAGCATGAATTATTATATCTAAGCGGTGCAATAAATAAATAATTCACTCGTGATTGCTTCGCACGAGGCAAATAGGGTGCAAGAACACCCTCCTAAGGTATAGAAGGAGAAATTAAGGGTAGAATTAAGTTGAAATATAAAATTAGGTCGGAATATAATTGAGTTAGGTAAATTAAGTAATTTTATTTATTGAGGTGCGCTACGTGTAAAAAAGAACAAAGCAGAATAAGAATCGTGCGATCGTAGAATGTAATTGTGCTTCGTAAATTCCAAGACTGTATAGATATATCTTTACTGCTACATTACAGCTGCTACATTATTTTTTTGCTGCATTCAATTACTTAATACAGCAATTCTGAAAATTTTAGAATGTTTAATTTAACATTTTATAACCATTTAGATGGCTACAACATATATAAATACGTAATTAAACTTAACGAAATCATGTTAGAACGATTATTAATTTTTTTTTGTTTATAAAGTTTATAATCATGTTGTAATCAATAATTACAACCCGTTATGCATAGCAACGAGAAATCAAGTTCAATTTCGTTGCGTACTCGCCTCGGGATTCAAATTTCGATGTACAAAAATTCTCGGAAGACGCGGATAATCTTTCGAACTTCCTGTTTGAAAGACTATCGCACCGTAAGCAAGTGCTGCATCGCTATCTGCGAACCGTAGAATTTGCAACTATGCACGAAGCGATTGGTCGAGCCTTACTGACAATTTTGTCAATAAATAGAACGATCAAAGCGAGAAACGACGGAGAGTACATTAGACAGTTGATCGGGGACGTTATGCGTCTCACACGTCGAGCCATAACGTGATCCGGTGATAATGCGTCGAGACCTCACTATCGGATCGTCCGAGAAAACAAGTGCGAAAGCAACATCTACATTTATCATAAAGCAATACAGAAATACAAGCAAATACATTAACGTTGGGAATCAAGGCGTGTCCACCCTCTCTACCCTGTCAACGCGGCCTTCCCGCGAGTTCCAACTTCTTGGGCGCTACAAGATCCCAAAAACATACCCAGTGACATGCAAAGGGCACAACAATTATGTAAGGTAACTTATAATTTATTCATAAATAGAGTTTATAAAAAATAAAATAAGTTAGGTAAGCCAAATAAGGTCCACTTAAGGTCCCCCTTTTTTCCCATGACACGCCTTTTAAACATATGTTCTAGACATAAAGCACGTTTTTAAATGGCAAATTTAAAAGTGATTATTTACTTGAGTCTAAGCTCAAGTATCTTAACTTTTTTTTTAAATTCTGTTAAAGAAACTCTAGATAATGTAAAAGTAAATTCTAAAAGTAAAATCTACACAAGTAGATTTTATTTTTATTTATTTATTATTTTCTGTAAAGATATATAATATAACATTAATTATTTCTATTATTTAGTAATAATCGAAATAATATTTTAAAATAATTAAATATTTTGAGCGTATGATAAATTAAAAGTTTTATAAAGCAAAAGTAGTTAAAAAAATATTTGTTAGCTCTTTTAAAATTTTTTAAGTAATTTTTAAATTTAAAAAATAATTCTACAATTTGGCTTTAAAATAATCACTATAATTAAGTTGCTACAAAAGTTTTATCTTTTTTTTCTATCATTAAAATTTAAATTGGATAAAGTTAGAACGTTTTTTTGAAATAAATTGAAGTAAATTGAAAAATTTATTTGCAAATAAACAAAAAAGTTTAACAAAACTCGTGGCGGCAATTTTGCTTCGATTTTGTTGAAAATTTGTTTGCAAGTTTGACAGGTATGGCGAAGCTTTTGTATTCACCGTACGTTATCCTTAATGCGCGAAAAGTCAAAAGTTACTGGGCAGAATCAAAAGTTGAATACCAAGCCGAAGGTATCGCTTGAATCCCAGCTCGACAGTTCGACACCAGCTCGAATAGATGGAAGAAAAAAGAGACGTGTAATATATTCCGTTCAGTTTCTGATTCGCAGATGACGATTCGAAAATCATATCGGGAATCGGACTTTTACACACGAAAATCCACGTCCGTCGTGTGAGAGAAACGGAGAAACTCGCGGCGCGACACGGTGGAACGTCACGTCCATACGTGACGAGAACGATAGCCGCTCTCGAAACTACTGGGGCGGCAGCGGTTCTCCGTGGGATCCTCCCGCGGGATTAAAAAGTTCGATATCCGTGTGATCCCGCGGGGGTTACAACCCTCCTGCCCGAATCGCCGCGATGTGTTCGCCGTCCGCGCATGGACGTTTCCGCGACGGATAAACGCAATATAAATCTTCCGTTTGAATTAATCGACCGAACACATTTGAATTAACAGACACGAGGGGCGGAGAGAACAAAGACGAGCGTCAAGACTCGGGGTCGACGAGCCGTGAGCGACTCGTGCAGTCAGGAACGATCGAGCGTAGGATAACGAAGACACGAAGCGCAGATGCTACTTAATCAATCGTCCGATTTTCCGTCGACATCTTGATTGTCGGAAAGCACCGCTCGGAGAGAACGAATAAATTCCCGCCCTCGGGTGGGGGAGAGCCCCGTTTGTGCTATTTACGCTGAGGAGCTCGAAGCGTCGACCGCATCAGTTGAATGGGACGATAGGATAAAATGAGGTCGATTCTACTTCGGGCATAATGGAGGAGTTAAAGTGGAGCATCAAGAAGTACATAAAGAAACTGGAGAAACCCCCGTGGGAGCTAGGCGCGCGCATACGCGAACGGCGGAAGTGGAGTAGTTGCATTCCGTACGCTTAATTTGCATTTTAGCGTGCCGATTTATTTCGCACCCCCGCGTCACTTTTCAACTGCGGAAAAGAAGGGCGCGTCGCGCCGCGCGTTTCCGTTTTACGCGGACGGCGAAGGATCCTACGGTATCCAATAAGGGTGCTCGTTGGTCAAAGCGTTGCTGGCTGGATATTCCACGTAAACACGCGCGGGTTAAATTCCCCGTGAACATCGCAGAGCTGAGAAACGCTCGGGATCGCAAAGGGCTCGCGAGCGCGTGGTTATAAAGCCTCGTTAAGGGAGAAAAAGGGGCGCTTTGAGGGCGAGGGTGAGAGGGACGGGGGTGGCGCGAGAGAATAACATGAGGTAGGGAGGGAAGGAGGACCACGTGTGTCCCGTGGCTGATCGAGAAATGAGGTGTGAGAGGTATAAAGATACCTGGACGCCTGACGGCACCTAAGGGATAACTTAGATAAGGTCGACCAAGCGCTAATCGAACGCGCAGCCGAGCAACGCCTCGGCTTTCATCAGAGGCGTGAGTAATTCGCTTAGAGCAATTTACCGAGTGGAACGAATAAGAGTTGCGACGGAGTATCCTCGCATGAATTAGCAAACGCCTGCTACGAGAATAGGCCGCAAGTTCAGCCGAGCGAGCCTTCGAGCGTTGTCTTCGCGAGGATACGATTTGCTTCATAAAAGCTTCGCTTCTCTCTCTCTCTCTCTCTCTCTTCTTTTTTTCCTCTCACACTCTTCCTCGCTTGCCCTGTTTGCCTCTCTGCTCTCTTTGCCATTACGTTCTGTAAAGGGGGAGAGACAAGGCGGATTAGCTTATTAATTTATTGACATTTTACGGTTATCCGCTCTCGCCGTTTGCGTTTGCCGCAAGCGAGTCGGAGAACATTACTTTTAATACGTTATACGCCACGTTGCCAGCTCGCCTTGATTAGCCGACACGATATTTCGTTGGAATACTGATCGCTTTTATGGATATTATCATTGAACCGTGCTGCACGTCGGGCTGCAACGGAAATATATACGTAGGAAAAATTGCCTTCCCTCGCGCGACGAAGAGATCGCGAGAGGAAACGTGAGCTTTCCGTTCGAAATTTCATACCGCTCTCAGGTAGCAGCCGTTGTTATCATACAGGGGATCGCGTAATCGTGATCACGGGGTCGTTTCGTGTCAAATCGATATGGCAATTGGGTCGAACTGAACGATCTCGAAACCCCCGAAATGCATTTCTGACAGCTGGCGATAAAATCACGATTCCGCTTAGATGAGCTCCATAAAACTTCCATTAAAAATTAATATGTCAATCACTTTTGGGTAAAGGGAAATGAAGTATTATCATTACCGTGGACATTACGGCTAATATTTCCATTATTACACGGAAAAAAGAAAGTAGCTGAAAACTGCGCATGGTAACTAAATTACGTCGTAATATATGGACAGCTAATATCTTATCTGTGATACCTGTATTATTTAGTTGAAAGAGTTTAGCTACCTGATACACGAATTTAGCTACAGAAAATATTTGCTATATCTAAAATATACTCTGTAGCCAAAAGCTATTCTAGGTAATTACATTAATTAGTTACCAAGTGTATTACCTATGTATCACTGATATATCGGTCAGTTCCGATAACTATTTTTATGTTGCTATACGATGTGACTCTGATAGACATGTTTTGCTACTTTACTAATGTATTAGGAACAACAGCAAATCGTTTTGCTGTAGTTCATAAATTTATAATTACGACAGCAAATACAGCCTTAGCAGACCATAATTAGCTATGACAGCGAAAATTTTTCTTTCTGTGTAGGCGACAAATTCTAACAATTGTTTATGGAATTATTCGTTTAGTAGCTCGCAGCTTTTATTGGCGCTAATATGCCAATACACAATAGCTGAAATTGTTATAACACATTTTTACTTTTGAGCAGAGAGAGAGAGAGTTTGAAACTTTTTCAAGATACATTTGATTACACGTACTTCTTCATTATTCTTAAACTTGAGCATATTATCACACGAAATTTATGTATATTCGAGTAATTTTTTATTATTTAGCTTTTTATTGGGCTATACACATTTTGAGTTATTCAAAGTTAAACAATAACATGAGATTTGGTTAATGACTTTTAAATAAAATTTTCATATCGAAATATTTCTTCGATAAATCGATTTTCTAGAATGCTGTGCTCAGAAACATTAGAGATATCATTTTATGCTCGTTGTTTAATAGATAACTCTAATGATATCTCTAATGTTTCTAAACGTAAGAAAATTCTAAACCTTGGAAAATTAAAAATATATAATTTTGCATCAAAATACTGTGTATTTTTTAAACTAAATCAATTTTTTCAAGTTTATTTTTGAGCTAGCCATATTATTATTTTTCCTCGATTATACAACTTTTATAAATCACGTCCTAAGTAATAAATATTTGACTAGAATCTGTTAAACACACTTTGACGAATATTATCATTCAAGTTTCAATATAAAATATTGATTATTATAAAGTTATTCAATAAAATGAAAATGGGTGCTATATTACCCACTTCTCCTCTATATATTATCATGAGAACCTTTTTGCGCGGCATCAAAATTATAGTGCGTCTATAAAATCTGTTGTCTCCTATACATATATCGGAAAAGGTTTAAAATTATGAAAAACCGTGAAATACGTATTATATCATTTTGAAGAGCTACTCTTTTAAGAGAGTTGGAAGAGAACAATCCTTCGAAATGATCAAACGTACTTATAGATATCCTGTATAAATTATTTATGTATCAACAAATATCATAATTAGATTTCGAAAATTTTGTGACTTAATATTTTTTTATTCCTCAAATTTTTTTTAATTGCGATTGTCCTTTTTCACTTTGCTTTCAAGTATTTTGTTCTGATAAAGCTCGATAATAATTATCGTATTATTGTTGCTAATATGTAGGTTAAGCTGGCGCTTGTTGCGGTTCCTAAGTGCACTGTCTTTATTAATGCAATTCGATGAGAGAACTGCAACTCTCCTAACGATTAATCACGAATCTCGCCTCGCTGTATTCACAGCTCCAGGCGCATTAATTGTTTACGTTGATACTATCTCAATAAGCTACTTCAGTCATCGAGTTAATAATTAATTATCACAATTAGTAATTAATAAAATTGTGTAATAAGCATTCACGTGTGTAGATTGACGTAAATCGTGATTCAATTAACTGTAAGTAAATTAATTAACTTGATGCAATCACTCTTAGTCTAGACTTATGATGATACACTCCGCATAATCATCACATATGTCGTGTCTTAATTAATCTACAATAATTTCTAGTCTAGAGCGCGGCCTATTTTTGAGAATTTTGTTAAAGAAAATTATCGTACACATGCTTGTATGCTCTTTAGATATTTAGTTATTGCTATATCTATAAGTTAATTATTTTTTTATACATGTTAAATTCAATTGAATTTGTTAAAAAATCGATATTTGCTTTTTTAAATCCATTTTAACAAGTTACAATATTTTTCATTTAGCCTAGTTCGTGCAATAAACATACATGTATTTTACATATACGCAAAAGTTGAAGTCAAAAGCTTTATAAGTTTATTAGTTTTTGAGAAATCGTGTCAACCGTCTTGAAAAATGTATTATTTGCTTTTAAATTACGTAACATAGAAGACTAATAAACATTTTGTCATACCAAAATTTGCAAACATTTACTAATTGTAAATTTGTACAAGAAAATATATAAAAGCGTAGAAAATTGTGTAACAATTTTATTTTAAAAAATTTCCAAAAATAGGCAAACTTTTTCACGATCCTAACCTAGAATATTCTTTTTATACTTTTCAATAAATGAAACAAAATATATTCCTTGTCTACAATGCAGAATGCTTCTTTCTATATTAAAAATTAATTAAAATGCTATTTCTTCAGAACTCTTTAAATTACAACATTAAATACAAATATATTCTTCTAAATATTTTTACATAATAGATTATTTTTTACATTTTCTTTTGCACTTTTTTTCTTATATTTTCTACTTAAATTATTAAAACAGTTACTCTAACAACGTATCCTTTTAATTTATAGAATACTGCTCGCAAAATGTGCAACTAACATGTCAAAGGAATTTCTGCTGATATCTGCAGGCACACGCTTGCTCTCAAAAAGATAATGCCGTCGCTCGTTTAATTTTTCAATCGGCGATTTATCGAGATCTACACTCTAAAGATCTATACCCGCGACCTACAAATCGACATAAACAAGTTCAGACGCAGCACGAGAAAAGTAAATACCTCTGTTCGCTTCTGTTACCGCACCTTTTCGATTCGCAGCGTGAACTCTTCAATTTCCCGAGGCATTCCATTTGCCTCGAAACTGGCTCGTGCCTAGCAATTCCTGTTCGCCCCGCGGATAGCGCGCCGATAAATCGGCTAAAAGAAGCCAATTTATTCGCATTTATAATCGCAATTGCGAATATTTCGCGAAACGGTTTGTGAGAGAGACAATCGAATGCGCCCGTCGGCGATATCCATCCGACCGACGTAGGCAGAACGCGACGCTAGCTCGCTGCTACGCTGCAAATACGCTAACAATAAGACAACAGAGAAGCAAATCGAGCATTATTGGTTTCTCTGCGTTCTCCATTCCCTTCTGTGAAAATGGATACGTAAACAGCTTGCTATTTGACTTCTTTCTTTATTGACTTTATGTAAATGTTACGAGTACATAAAGTGGCTAAGGTAATCCGTATAACAACTTTGACAAATGTTAATTGTAAAATTACAGTCTCTAGTTTTCAAAATCAACAATTTTGACAATTAGACGATGACAGCAAATTGATTTTTTATCTTGAATTTATCTTCTTCCTTTTTTCAAGAAAAGAGTTTTATCAATTTTTATTTAAAAAAATGAAAAAATAAATAATCCGATATTGTTATGCCTAATTTCTTCACATCTTTCAATAGCTGTCTTCCAGGTAAAGATATTCGTCAATTAACTGAAAATTCCTTTTCTTTATTGAAACCTCTGGTTACGTATTTAATGGATAGCTATTTTTCATACTATTAACTTTTGATATAAAATATACTAAAATTTTAATAGAAATATTCTCTGGGAGATATCTTATGGATAAAGTTATTTAAATGTGCAGAAATTGGGCATTAATCAAACTGCACATATCACAAGACTGCAACAGAATTCTCTTTTTCATTGAAAAATATTTCTTCTATCATCTTTTATTTAATTTCATTAATAAAGCGATATTTTTAGCAGACGAAAATAATGTTACATGAGATAGGTCTTGTCGTCTACTCCCTGATATCGATCTAGCGATACTTAACGAAGCCAATACGGAAGGTCCTGGTAGGTGTGAATTATAAATGATTCGAGTAAAATATGAAGGGTGGCTTAATGAGCACTGTTGCGGATTGATTGGAACCGAGGCCGAGGCAGGGGCTGTTCGAAATAAATTCAACATTTCTTACAGGACGTTAATTTACGTTGTGTAGGGTGCAAAGAGGCAAAGCAGAAGCCTACATGTTTTTTCGAGAGGAAGAAATTGCTTATTCCGAGACGCTGATGAAAAATGGAAGAAAAAGATTTTGAGAGTGCGGTAAACGAATCGAGATGGAACCGAAATAAGATAGGAAGCGAGAAAGAGAGAGAAAAAAGGCGACGTGTAATAAGAGATAGGAAAAACGCGCGCGTGAGAGAAATCGAATATCGAAATTGAGAATGATTCGCGATGGACGTCTCGAGAAGTTGTACAATTGCGAGAAAACGTGCGGATGAAAAAAAAAAGAAGAAAATGGGAGACAAAAAATTTTTCCGCGTCAGCAGATGCGACTAACGTAAAGACGTAAAGTGGAAAGTAAAAAGAGAAGTGTTGAAGGCAGGGGATAAGGAAATCCAAGGCGAAGTCGTATCTCCAGCTGCCAATAAAGCCGTTTAATCAGCGGCGGTTACTTTACTGGATATATCGAAAGTCGTAATGCAGCGTACGTTAGATGTAATCCTTACGACTGCTAATTTCAAGTCGGCGCACGCTGAGGGCGGGGAAAGGGGAGAGGAAAGGGAAATGAGAACACGGTACGCGAAATTGTGCGGTACGGCCAAAACGAAGCAGCCCGAGCACCTAAGTTTCCTCGGCCTGAGAGTCGTGCGAGCGAGGAAAGTTTTAACGGAATAACAGAGAGAAAATCCAGGGATAGTCGCGCTGAGCAAAGGTAGAAATGCACGAGAGTGCGAGAGATGCGCTTTTTTTTAGAGAGCGATCAGATGGATGGATGGATGGATGGATGGATGGATGGATCGATTGACCACACGATACGATGTAGTTTACTGTGTACAAAAGAGCGAAGAGTCGAAAACAAGAGAAAACAGTGAAACGTCAAAAATATAGAAATAATCAAAAAGTATTTAAATTATTTATTCTTAGAGGCGCGCTCTGTATTTTCTTTCAATGTAGCTAAATTTTTTAAAATTTATATATATTTAATTAGTTTAATGTGCAGCATATTTAAAATTCATGTAAACAAAGATATTTCCAAGATAATTGCAAATAGACTTACAAATCTAATTATTCAACGAAATAAAACTTTTTTGTCAGATAAATTAAATGTCTCAGTGATCGATCATGTTTCTATACTCGGACACTTACACAGACACTTATTATTAATCCTAAATGTGTTTTTCATAATATTAAAATTTAATTGCAATTAAATACTTAAAGATATTTATAAGGTTATTATTTTTAATATTACAAAAACGTTAAAAAAGGAATAAATTCATAATACAACTTTGCTTCCACCTGGATAAACAGTGGACACAAAGCAGGATGCGAATTCCCCATTAAGGGAAGGGATATGACAGTATCTCCCGAATATTTTGAAGAAGTATCTTCCTGATAGTCTTATGGCTCTTCCATCACAGCTAGTTCGTCCGGGAAAAATCTCCGACGAAATTGTTGGGATTTGTGTGTGAATCCGGGATTCTCAACATACGAAAAAATGTACTTTGTATTACCGTTTTATATAGTAACTTTTTAAATCTATATATCGAATTAGTACTATATGGTACATATTAATGTATTTTGAAATCGATTAATTAGTCTTGAATTTGAAATTTATATAAATAAAGATAGAAAGAAAATAGAAAAAAGAAAAATAGAAAGAAGATACAATAGAACGAGGGCAGAAATAAAACACGCAGGAGAGAAACGAGGCTCTCTCTAGCATGATCATAAAAATACCTGGAAAATAATATCTATATTTGCACCAAAGACATGTTTGTTTCGCTCGGTCGAAGTTGAGTTGCGGCGTAATACGGTAGAGAGATAATTTTATCTTTAAAACGCGAACGCGTCATACTTTTTTTTACGCGACGTTGGGAGCAAAAAGAAGGAAGGGTGTAAACAAGGGAGGCTCTCGGAGAACTTGCCGACGTGGACGCGATCGAGCGTACGCCCGATCGATCCGCAGGATGAAGACTGGCGATCAACTCGCCGGGCGTGAAACGCTTCTGTGGAGAGGCCTCTTTACAGATCCTAGAGATCGCCGGTAACATTTTTTTTTATAAAATATTTTTCCCTCTAATGAAAAAAGAGGGAAGAGTAAAAAAAAAACAGGAAAAACCGCGATCCGCTGCCCCCTTTTGCCTCTATTTGCCCATCGTAGCCTTTTATTATCGGCTTGGTCTCGAAAAGGGAGTCATCCGGCCGTTCGTTGATCCGATTTGCCGCGCCCCGGATGGCGCGTGGCGCATTATTTATTTATTATTAGACAGAACGCACACCCCGCCGCGCCTGTAGGCGTCCATCGAGGCCACCCGACGACAGCAGCTACCGCCTATCTACGCCAGATCGAACGGCCAGGAAAAATGGCCACGTTCCCTGTGTAGCGACCATGGAAATATGTATTAAATCGGCATTAATCCTGCGAAGCATGCGAGTCACGCGTCTGCCAACCTGCTCCCACAGGTTCCCTAATGAGCGTTTTCCCTTCGGGGAACAAAGATCCGGCTGTACTTCTTGCAATACCACCCTGTAATTTGTCACAGATGGTCGGTTTTCCCGAAACTTTTTGTTTCCGAATATTCCCCGCACGCGGAATTTATGGAGGACTCTTTAATTCGGCACACTTTTCCTATTTTAAATAATATGTATATGTCGTTATTTCTCTTATGAAACTATATCACTTTTTTATAATTGTGATATTTAATAAGACGGCTGTGTGATGGATACAGGAATGGATATGTTACTTCACAACGCGTTACTATTATTTGAAAAATAACGATTTGTTATTTTTCCGTTACTTTTCTGTAATGCGAAATAGATATTGGATTTTCAAATTACATTATTTAATAATCAATATTAAATGTAATAATATTAAAACTTCTAATTCTAAAAACTACACTGCAAATGCAAGTGTGTACTTTTGTGTGTAAAATCAAGTAATCACCTTTACATTTATATGTATATAATTTTTTATATTACTTGATTTTACACACAAAAATACACACTTGGATTTGCAGTATAGTCTCTACATAGCAAGCTTTCTTCATATTAAATTTATCTGGTAATTCTCTTAATTCTTTATATTAATATCTTCATTTTTTAGTATACTTATCTTTATAAAAATTTTGATTGTAAATTTACATAAACGTAAATTTCGTCAAACTATTTTATTTTTTATATAAGCACTAATAATAGTTATTAAAAATACATTTCAGTATTCATTGCTTGTTCAGAAGACCTAATGTAGTTCATATTACATATATAGACTTTCAGTACTAAAAACGTGCGCGAATCTATTGAATTGGTAAAGATAATAACGAACTATAATAACAAAAAAAAATTACGGCTGAATTTATTATCGTGAAAGTGTAACGATGTTACCGTTATCATTACAGACAGAAAAAAGTACCAATATTGATTACTTCCCAAATCTGGATATCCTCGGGTTTCCTCTAAAAACCCTCATATTTCTTTCTACGTATATTTCAAACGTGTATTCCAAAATTATTCGCAATCATTCCCAATGAGCAGATAATATTTTTTAAATGTTTTTTAAATAAAATTTTATTAAGAAAACATTTTAAAAATATTGTCTGTTTATTGGATTAGATATGTAAAAAAATTTTTATTTTATTAAACCTCTACACAACTATTATTGAATCAGTTTGTAATTATTTTATGAATACAAAAATGACCACAAATCAACTGCAAGAGCTGATTTAATTATAGACGATTAATATTAAATATTAAAAACATTTAAATATTAAAAATTTAAATGTGCACTGAAAAACGTGATTTAATTGTCAACAAAAAACGCATATGATTAAGTATGTTTTGATAAAACCAAACAAAATTTCTGGTTAGGACTCGAAATTTCGTAATTAGAACGTTTGATTTTCTACAAGATTTCTGATTTTTTCGTTTTTGATGAACAGACATACTAATTGAATCTATTTTCAATTAATTCGATAAAACTCTTTTCTCAGTGTGTTATTTACATTAAAACTAAGCAGTCAATTTTTGTCTGAATTTTGTGCAAAAGTATACATATATAATATTTTAGCAACTAATAAATAAATTCTTTTTAAAATATCAAAAAATATGTTTTTTTCTAATGTAATAAATGAAACATTTTTTTTTATTATTTATAAAATTTTATGAGGACAAAGATACATAAAATTAATGAAGATTATGAACAAGAATTATATTAGCAAGCGATATAATGCTTGCAAGATACAAATGCTTTGACATTTTGCAGTCCCCTCTTGTTCTTATTAGCTTTAAAACGGGCTCATTAAAATAATAACACTTGTACGTTTAAAATAGTACAAATATAAATCTTTCTTATCGATTGATAGAAGATGAACTTTGTGTTTGCGGGAAGACGTTATAATTATCCTTCCTTTTACGACAGCGCAGTTTTTGCGCAAAATTGCTGAAGTTTTCCTTCCGGTTCGATTCCCCGGTGTTCTATTAAAAGTTCCCTAAAGGCGAGTTGAATTTTTTTTCTCGAAACTTCGACGATTTCGGTCACTTTTTTGGTTTTACCGCGTGCTTTACTTTGCGGCTAACAGCTTCAATTTCAACTTCCACACGAAGTCCTTTCGCGGTTTCGAATGAGCAGACATTCCATTAGAATATCATAGAATAATTAGAAATGGTTATCTCCCCTCTCTTCCCGCGCATTAGCGCTATAATATCGAAACTTAAAAAAGTCACGTTTGGATTTCAATGCGTTCACGTTCACGACACATATAACGTTATAGCGCAATAATTAGACGTAATTTATCGCTTTATTCGCGCATTAATTTCACCATGCAATTAAATTATTCCTTCTCTAATGTAATCGATTATGTAAATAATCATGTATATAAACAGCTATAACTGCTTTAATACAACAACTATCGTCTGCATATAAATCACTAATTATTCGCTTTTTCATTTCGCTAATTACGTTCTCAATAAAAACATGAACTAAATATTCCAGGTTTAATTTCGCTGCCCCTTAGAATTTTATCACATGGAGGAAAGAAAATAAATGATGCATGTCCTTTCAAATGTGCAATTACATATTAATGAACCGTTTAACCAAAGATTGAACATTAAATATGCAACCTGTTACACGATTCATTTTAATCTCGACATAAATTCTACCTAGGGAGAATTATAAAAGGATTCCTCCGCTTGGTACATCAAATTGAGCACGTTTCGGGCCACTATCATTTGTCAAATCAGATTTCTTAGCGTGTACTCAGCAACAGTTTGTTTGCAAACTCGAAAATTCACTCCTGTCGCAAGGCAAAAGTTGGATTATACCGATTTTCGTGGGAGGATCGCGTACTCGCGTCGCGGTTGCACCTGCAGAGTGACAGATCGACAAACTTGACCCGCAGTTGTCGAGCTGCTCCATTAACAAAAAGAAACGGCGCTGTGAAAAATGAAAACGGACGTCGACCGAGTTTAAAGATGTTTTGGCTATACAATACAAGCTAAAATCGAAATTTAAAAACTGAAGACTTCTCTAGATTTATTCTTTTTTTTTCTTGTCAACAATCAAAAATTTTAGCCTCGAATGTCAAAATTTTGGCCCTGAAACTAGCTGCAAAGAAAAAAACAATGAAAAATTTGATTTATAATAGTTTTTGCAGTGAAAATTACTATATTTTTCTGCAGTTTTAAATAAATGACTTTTAAATGAGTAAGTGAATCTAAATGAATTTTTGCACGAATATTTATTAGAGCTTATTAGTGTATGTAAAAATTTTGATTTAATTAGTAATGCTACTTTCCCATCAAATTTGTAAATAAGTATTGCAAAACGTAATTTTATATCCCGGAATAAAAATTTTTATATATAATTATATATAAAAAATATGTATAATTATATATATTTG
>QKQZ01053496.1:0-18720 GCA_003595255.1 Solenopsis fugax | reverse complement strand
GAGGCCGCCGTGTAGCAGCACCGAGCCGAGTCTTCGCGGACGGAAACGTCGTCGAGCGGGCGGGCGGAATAAAGAGCCCCACACATACATACACGCGCGAGTACACGATCGCCATGAGCGAGCTGAGCCAGGAAGAAGTGAGTGAGAAGCGCGCGCTCTCTTCCTCTTCCCGTACCCTCTTCAACGGCGCTCCCTCGGCTGTTCCGCGTCCCTGTGTCCTACGTATCCTCCACCTTCGTCTCCCTGCTGTCTGCCCTTCGCCTACTGTATTTACCTACCTACGTATTTACCTACTTGCCCCGATGGGTGCAGACGGTGTAGAAAATCTTGGTGCAGACCAGCGATTTGTTGTCAAACGGGGTTGCCCACGCTCGTTTTCGCGACATCTCTCCGCGTGCTACTCCCGGAGAGACCTTCAATTCCCATTTACTCTTCCTCCCAAAAATCCTCAATTTACACGTATCTTGTCATTTTAGTTTTGAGACACGCGAGTCGTGAAGGACAAGTCCATTGTTCGCGCCTCGCTATCTCGAGTTTTTTCCCCGACCTTTTCCTCGTTAAGTTACATGACGTTTCCTTTGTCAATCGTAAAACAGAGCGACCCCCACGCTCACAGGGAAACTACTTATATAATGAATGCAATGCGAATCAACCTCGTACTTTAATAAAAAAAACTTTGCGTGGTCTTTGCCAATACGTTTGACCGCTTCCAAACGCTTTGTGAGAAACGTTTGATGCTTAATTCCTCTACTTTCCGTAATTGCGAGAATAGATTTCTGTTTGCTTCCTATTCGACTCTGTTCCTGTACTCTTGTCCCTTTGCTTTTAGCTAGATTACAGCAAGAATTTATGCAAGTAATAAAATTGTCGTTTCACGACAAGTGCATGACTTTCCATTTCATTCTCTGAGATTAGTATCTTTGTCTGAGTAATAACGTAATGTCGAAAAATAAGACTTCTGTATTATTATCATTGTTTAAAATGTAATACAAACTATAGCTATTGCCTTCTTTGTTGTTCATAAACTGATGGATAAAAATAGCTTATGAGTAACAAAGACATTACTGTTTTAAGCATCCCTTGACAGAGTCCTAAAAAAAGAGTTTGCAGTCTCATTGCTCCTTTGTCTCATTTTGGCTCTAGATGAGGAGAAGGCGGTTAGCCCGCTTAGAGGGCTTGAACAATGGTAATGCAGCTGCCAGTTCGTCGAGTGCTATCGCTCCAACTTCTCCAAATACTCCGGAGTCATCAAAAGCATTTACAGGACCGATATCTCCGTCTATTCAACAATTACAGCGCGCCGAGATGCCAATGGAGATAGAAGAGAGCAACGATAAACAGTGTAATATTACTGAAATAGATAATTCAGGAATTGAAAACATGGAGGTTGACGAATCGGATAGGAAAGATTCAATATCAAGATCACGCGTAAGTACTATAAAAAAAAAACACATGTATTAACAAAAAGTAAAAAATCTGGCTTCTTATCTGGTAAGATGACAATGACTCATTCATCATCATAATTTATTCATTTTATTTTTTCTACGTTTTAGACGACGAGTTCTAGCATAGAAATTACAACAGATCATATACATGCTGTCATATCACGTGTCCTACGCATATCGTGGAAAACTCCCGCCGAAGGAAGTATATTCTTACCGCTGACAGCAGCGTACACGCTGACGCAAAGACAACTGGATTCTAGTGAAATTATCAATCAGGCCTTGATAGAGGTTTTGTCTATGTTCTCGAAAGGGGAGGATCCCTTTAAGGATATCGCGATAGACATGTCGTCCGATCAACAGGACAGTCCGAATAACCAAACGAGTCCTTTACTAAGTCCTGTTGTGATTCTTCCGTCTTACCAATTACCGACTATGCCATTGCCTATAGGTAGCAAATCGTCGCAACCGAAAAGTTTAACTTACTTGTTAGACTGCTATTCAAGAATTGCAGTAGAGGAGAGAAATCACCCGAAGGTACATATAATGTGTATTTATATTAAAAACCAGATAAAAGATTTTACTGGATCAATTTGTTTTCCTTGACTGACATACATATGTTTTGTAGCGATCCAGCATACCTCCTTTTTCTGACGTACTGACGGTTTTGAAAACACAATGTGTTCAATACTCCAGCCTCGTCCTACAAGGATTGGTTGGCATTTGCCAAGCTTCAGTCATCCCCATGTGCACCACATATCTCCTCTATCCGATATTATCGCAAAGCTTGCCTCGAAGCTACCTTCACGAGCTCGTGGCTAGGACACACACTAATCCAAATACTTTCAATAAGATATTCACCCCGGTCTTGCAAGGTCTGTATCTCTCGATGCAACAGGCGAGCTTGGTCGGCAACACACACAGAAGACCGATCGAGGCGCTAGAGGAACTGATAGAAATTCGCTGCGGTTCAAGCGGCAACATACGTCCGATATGCCGTCTAATTACGAATCAAGTGCAATTCTTGCCCGATATTATGACGTCAGCCGCGGGCAGAGAACTTACGAGGACCTCGTTTTTGGGGCCGTTTCTCTCGGTGTCGGTATTTGCTGAAGAACAACCGAAGGTGGCGGAGAAATTCTTCAGTGGAAATCCTCTCACGGATAAATCGGTGAATCTATCTCTGCAGCAAGAGTTGGAAAGTACCAGAACTTCATTGCACAAGATGTTTCACGCGATACTTGCGAACAGCAACTGCCGTGATGCTACGTTAACGTATCTAGCAGCGTTATTACGTCACAATGAGAAACGCGCGCAAATACAGACCGAGGAGTTCTCTCTGGCCGGGGATGGATTTATGTTGAATTTACTGTCGGTCTTGCAAATGCTCTCTGTGAAAATCAAACTGGACACTGTAGACCCTTTATATCCATTTCATCCCTCCAGTTTCGTCGAGGTAAAGAACGACACAAGACTGAAACTTTCCTCGCAGGAAGTCGCGGAGTGGCAGAAGCATCTGGAGAAGACGCACAAGTGGACGGAATCGAAATTTCCGACTCAGTGCTGGTTTTTGACGTTGCATTGCCATCACATCGCGCTGTTACCGGCGTTACAAAAGTATCAGAGAAAATTACGGGCGTTACGCGACTTACAGAAGATGCTCGACGAACTACAAGCCACGGAACCTCAGTGGAAGGATAGCCCCTTCGCGGAACATAACAAAGACTTGATTAAACAATGGAAGCAGCAGTTGAAACGATTAGTTAAATCCAAATCGTGCGCGGACGCGGGTTTGATAGACCCTGTCTTTTTAAGGAGATGCTTACACTTTTATATATCTGTGGCCGAGGTTTTGTTGAGTCTTCTGACACAGACCGCACCAGGTAATCCTCTTCCTAAACTGCCGCTTCCTCAGGAAGTTACGTGCAAGTTTACCGCATTACCGGAATGGTATGTGGAGGATATAGCAGAATTCTTATTGTTCACGCTCCAGTAAGTTCTCGCTATATTATTAAGTCTTATAATTGATGTATTTGTATTTAATAAATTAAGGCGCTTATTGATAATAATTCTGCATTTATTTGTAGGTTCTGTCCTGGAGTAGTGACAAGTAATATGGATAACTCGCTTATCACATGGTTACTGGTCGTCGTATGTACGCCACATTGTATACGAAATCCGTATCTAATCGCAAAAATCATCGAAGTCCTTTTTGTGATAAATCCTAGTGTTCAGGTAAATTTGTGAAGAAAATCTAAATTATATATTATCATACTTTTTATTATATATTATGTATCGATCACTCCCTTCAGGGAAGAACGGAAACTCTCCACGATAAAGTCATGGCGCATCCCATATCTAAAACACTTCTAGCATCGTATCTCATGAAGTTTTACACCGACGTTGAAACCACTGGCTCTAGTTCTGAATTTTATGACAAGTTTTCAATACGTTATCACATAAGTCTAATCTTGAAATCGATGTGGGACAGTCCAATACATCGAGCATCTATCGTCAATGAGAGCAATAATGGCAAGCAATTCGTCAAATTTGTCAACATGTTGATGAACGACACCACTTTCCTACTCGATGAAAGCTTGGAATCTCTGAAGCGCATACACGAAGTGCAGGAACTCATGTCGGATACTAGTGCGTGGGGCGCACTCTCCCAGGAACAGCAGCAATCGAGGACTAGACAGCTGGCAGCGGATGAGAGACAAGCCAGATCTTATCTTACACTAGCCAAGGAAACAGTTGCCATGTTTCATTATCTAACGGTCGACATTAAGGAGCCATTCCTACGACCAGAATTAGTCGGGCGATTGTGTGCCATGCTAAATTTCAATTTGCAACAGTTGTGCGGACCTAAGTGCAAAAATTTGAGAGTGAGAAAACCGCAGAAATACGGGTGGCAACCAAGGATGTTACTCAGCCAATTGGTTGATATATATTTGCATCTTGACTGTGATAATTTTGCGGCTGCTTTAGCCAGTGATGAAGTTAGTGTCCTTCCATTCGTCATTTATATACATCATTTATTTTATATTATATATATACATATAAAATTATGTATTTTTTTACAGCGTTCGTTCTGTAAGGAGTTATTTGCGGACGCTGCAAGTAGATTACAAAGATCTGCGATCAAAACTCCTACAGAAATCGAGAGATTCATAGCGCTCGCGGAGCGTGCGGCGATAATCGCGAGAGATAATCGTGCGCGCGACGCAGACTACGGTGACGCTCCTGAGGAATTCCGAGATCCGTTGATGGATACTCTTATGGAAGATCCAGTTAAACTACCATCCGGTATTGTTATGGACAAGGCAGTTATCATTAGACACTTACTCAATAGTGCCACAGATCCTTTTAGTCGACAGCCACTTAGCGAAGACATGCTTACACCAAGTAAGTGCGTCGTTCACATTTTTCTTTTGTTTGGTGAAACACTTTTTTTTCCTTAAATTCATCTAATAAGTAAGAGCAGCATTTTTCGTAGCATTTTTATATGAAATTAGATTTTTATACATTTTTATACACTTAAAAAATATTTAATGCATGTGTCGTAACTAATCGTAAGTTTTTTATTAAATCACGTTGAAATACAATATTTTTTTTATATTCATAGTATTTTAACTTTAAAAACGTAGGAAATGTCGAATTTTATTTTTATGGCCACCACATAATTTTGTAAAAATTAATACAAATTTTACACAGATGCATTAAATTGATTATTATTGATATTGCAGTGCTTGACTTGAAAGAAAGGATATCTGTGTGGAAGCAACAAAAGAAAAAATCAACAAATATATAAACGGTGCTAATGTGACGAGAATTTTGCAAGTAAAAATGAGAATAAAAAAAAAGAATTAAACATCCAACATAGAGAGAGAAAAAGAGAGAAAGATAGCATACAATCCAACATAATTGTCAATATTGCACGATATTCTGCCAGAAAAATGCATCGATCCACAGTGCAGTTGATGAATATAGTGCAATGATCTCGCTATTGTGCAACAATTGCGCTCAATAAATTTACAGTTTTTATACAATAAAACATTAACACAGACTGCAGCTAGCGAACTGCCAATATATTGCTCCAAACATACTTTAGAAAGTTGTAAATAATTGCTGGCTATATGTCAGTATCCAAAATTACACCATTCATAAGTAAGCTACATTACTTTTTACGTCTTTCGATGTATGTGGCAGCGGGTAAGTTTCACATCCCGCGAACATAGAATGTTACATAGTATAAACTAGTAATATGAATGACTACTATATACTTCTACGAACTCGACATTTAAAAATAAAATGACATTGACATGAAATTTATGTATAAGATTTATAATTCAATGATTTCAATAGTGTTCTGCTATTTAAAATATCATATGTGAAATTATAATATATTATTTGGCAATCTTCACGCACAGAATAAGTTAAAAATAGGGCAATCATTTACAAGTTATAGTTAAAATCATGAATTTATTTTGCATTTTTTTGCTAAAAATACAAGAACATGTTTCAATCTGTATAATATATATACATATATGATAATTCAGATATTGTTTCTTGACTTTATTTTATAAAGAAGATATAATGTACATGTTTTTTTACAGATAAATGCTATATCAAGTCTCTATTAGTTTCAAACATATTTAAAATTACACATGCATTGCTTTTAATATGAATATTATCTTACTTTGAATATAAGTTTCTCTGATGTAACTGTTTTATCATAACTTTATTATGTACATATATGCACAAAGATATTTTTTATTTGCTGATTTTTATTAACAACAAAATAATGCATATATGTATATGTGTGTGGTTATGTGAGTATATACATACACTTATCTTTTCTTTCTCAAATTGCTTCTTTACATCATCATTTATTAATCGTTATTTTATATTTGCATATTCTATGCAATAGGTAAATATATACATAAAACATTCCAAAAAAATTACAATATTTCAAATACATAGGATTTTGCATTAAATTCTAAACTATTGATTGAAGATTTAACATGCCATATCAATTTATAATTGATTCAGATCATTTTTTTTTAAGTAATAGCTGCATTTATAGTGTCACATTTATTTTGATAATTCTCATATTTTAATAATGCCACACACTGATAATATTAGAACATGTTCTGTCATCAAATGTAAATATCAGTTTTATATATTTCATATTTAACATATACATCATGATATTAAATAACGGATCGTGATTTAAATAATCGAAAATAGTTATTGACATCATGTTCGCCATTAAATATCGACAAAACAAAAGTTTGATATTGCATATGATTTGAGTATCAAAATTAGCCCTAAAATTTAGTCTTACATTTCTAAAAAAAACCATGTCTAAGAAAAGTAACTATTGTTCAAAGATACAAACTATTTATATATCATGTGTCATACTTTTGTGCAATGTATCCTTCTACCTAGGAAGACGAAAAGACTTGACACAAAATTCAGGAATTTTGAGACGGTGTATTCAGAACTACATTAGGTAGCTATCTTTTTGGTATACTTTGTGAAATAATTAAAACTGGGGGGAAGGGGGCGCGCACATACATACATACATACACACATACACACACACACACACGCGCGCGCGCGCACGCGCGCATACACTTGTACACACACAGTTGAAGTATTTAATAATATATTAATAAAATGCGATACACGCTATTTGTACATATAGATTAAAAAATAAATTGTCCAATATTATTGACATTTGATATTGTTTTTTATGTGTATATATTTGAGTGTATGTATATGTGCGCGTGTATATATGCATGTATATATATGCGTATCCATACATATGCACTAATGTAATTTTCTCATTCATGAAAAATTCACTTTAAAAAATACTTGTAAATACTAGGATCGATGTAAAGTATAAAAATAACAAAATTTATGTGAAATAAAGGCATTTGAGCGGAACGCAAAAAAACCTTATTATTTATTGATAAAAAAGTCATCGTTTTCTCATCTTTTCAAAAATAAAAGTTTATTAGATTTTTATTTTTTTTCTTCATTTTTCCTTTGCGATTTCTTCCTTTGTATAATTATATTTTAGAAATTCCGTATTATATGATAAATTTATTACTGAGAGTTTCTATGTAGCTAGATATTGTATCTTGCAATCCAGTAATTAATATGATATTCAATAGAATTTTTCCATTTCTTAACTTTCCCAATAGCTGTTGTAGTCATCGTCACTTCTGGAATCATTTTGTTGTGGTTTTACCATCTCTTGAATTCTTGAAGCTATACAAAATTAAAATTAAATCACAGCGACCAACATCTTATTTATATTGAAAAGATTATCATAATTACATAATCACATAAATTAACATGTATGTGACCTTGTGTTCACGATGCTAGAAATCAGTTCAATCTCGGTAAAAGAATTGAGCAATTTAAACAATTCGGTCAATTGACTCAAGCGATTGATCAATTTTCTTTCTGTTTGAGATCTCAGAGCAATATCTAGTATTATGAACACAAGATTTAATGTCACAGATTCTAATATAGCAATCATAATGCAAAGAGTTGTACATTAGCAGGTATACAGTTTGCTCTGTGCAAAGACTCGTGTTCAAATCTGATCATAAATATCAGATATTGTTCAATCGCGTTATCTCACAGAAAGTAATAACAAATTACTGATATCTTGCCATAGTGACCCCTCTAAATAGGCTGTTCAAAACTGGCTTTTAAAATGTGAGATTCATATATCTGACTGTACTCTGAAATTCACTGCCAGTAATGAAAGTCTGTAATACATGTAATGTAAACTATCGATTTTCAGTACTGCTATATATATTTGGAAGGGCTATGTTCAGAAACATTAGAAATATCATTTTATTCTTGTTACAATGTTAAACAAAGATAAAATGATATCTAAGTGCATGGCAATATTTCTGAACGTAGCTCAGAATGCAATCTATGCAAATTGTAAAAAAGCACCACAAAAATACAATGATTTATCACACTCTATAAGACGCTATAGGAGTGAAGGCAGATTCTATCGTAGTTGTCGGAAAAAATAAAAATAAAATAACATGCATACTTACACAGAATGTAACTCCCTTCGACAGTCCGCCTCATGGGACACATATCGATATGTTGTTTAATTTCGTTTTTGCTGAAGCGATGAGTCGCGTTGTATGGACAGATAACCTTGTAATCAGGTGGAAAATTCTGTAAGAAAATTTCGCGTTTATTTGTACACTTCTTAATATGTGATTATGATCTATGAAATCGTCACCTTTTCGCATTTTACGAGGTGCCGCTGAAATCTTGAACTAGGTATACGATGATTCTTATCGTAAGGGCATAAGACAATCTCCTCGTGGATGCTACTCATCTTTCGACGTTATACAGCCAAG
Source organism: Solenopsis fugax (assembly GCA_003595255.1). NCBI lineage: Eukaryota > Metazoa > Arthropoda > Insecta > Hymenoptera > Formicidae > Solenopsis > Solenopsis fugax. Next base: position 9,875 of record QKQZ01053496.1, on the reverse strand, counting down.
TGTAATAAATGAGAGAACGTGATAAATTCTAACTTCTTTCGTTCTATATTATTATAAAAGTCAACGAGTCGATGTTCCGACTTGGTCTTTGTTCTTTATCTTTATCTTTAGCGATATGGAATGCAATTGAGTGACATGGAAAAGAAACACTCCGATTTCCTCGCCGAAGTCATCGGTGATCATAATGGCGGCAAGAATGAAGATATTTTCGAATACATAGGAGAATGAATCAATCAAAATCCTTTATTTCCCACTCCAAGGTAAAAATGAAGGAACCTGATTGGTTCATTCTTTTATGCGTTATGCAGGAGTGTGTGTTCCCGGCTTTAGGGGACCAAAACTTTATAAATCCATAGTTATAAATAATTAAAATAAGAGTTAATTATGATTTAATATTTTTCAGCTTTTTAAGCAACGCGAACAAACTTAAGATTCCAATAGAGCAACACTTTTTTCTTTAGAAAACGTATTCTTCCATTGGATAATCGGACGTGAACGTCAAATCCAAACGGTGTGAACCCTGCATTATGGGCGACGATTCCAACGAGTATAGGTTAGAAACCGGTTGGCTACCTCCGTGAATATGTCCACGGATGCGTCGGATATGGATATCGATAATCAAAGCGAGGACGGAGAAATTAAGAAGAGTCCATCGAAGGATATGGATTTCAGGTATGGTAGTAGCAGTAATAATGAAAAGAAGTGGGACTATCGGCCCATACTCGTCATCTAAAGCATTTTTCTGTGGGACTCCTGTTAAAGATTACGAACTTGAAAAGTTCCATGTATATGGGATGCGTGGGTTCGAATTCGCGACCTATCACTTACGAATTCGTTGTTCTCACACGGAGTCACACGATATCTCTATTACAGATATTGTTTACGCTATGCTTCATGACGTCATAATTCGATTAGGAATTAGGATTAGACTGAAAAGACGAATCGATCGCGCGAGCGAGCTATGAGAATGATTGTGCGTGCAGTGCAGCTTTGATCCTCGCGTTCACTACGTCCGTCGTCTTCGTAGTTCGAACCACATTTTTTTTTTAGAGTTACCGGGTGGGAGGACTCGCAAGTGCCTTCAACCTCGCCTTAGGGTTATGTAGTAATCGAACCACGTGAAAGTTGCCTAGGTTAGCGTAAAGTAACATTTTAAGGCGCATGTGCGCGCTTGCGCGACGAATTTTTGTTTTATTAGGCGATTTTTGGCGTAAATCGGGTATACAGTGATTAAAGTGTGTGTATCAGAATCAACAACACTCCACTCCTATCGATAACTCGGTATGTGAAGCGATCGCCAAAAATCGCCTTTGTTGTCATTCGGGGTTCGTTGGTAACGCAGTGTGTGGTGTTCGTTACACTCGCGAGAGTGGTGGACTTCGTGCCGAGAGAAAGAGAGTTTTTCATCGATCTCATTTTCTGACGCTCTGCATTTGGCAGGCCAGTCGGTCTTTTCTTTTTATAATAAGTGAAAACGTGTCGCGTTATCACACGAAGCAGAATGACGAGCAATGCTGCCCAGGCTTTTTAGGTATATTCAAAACTCCGTGCGAGACAATGCACGTTTACTATTCGGAGTGAACGAATTTTTTTTCGTTTTTATTTTTTCCTTGCGAGGCCCCTTTAAGCACACATAATATTAAAATATACAAATATTATTAAAAATTAAAATAACATTACTATCAATATTCTAAGAATATTTTTCAATATCATAGAAATATTTTGTTAATATTATATGTCTGCTTTATATAATATTCTTAGTGTTAATTTAATATCCGTGGATAATATTATAAAGATATTCATACAATTTTGAGACGAGGAATAAACATTTCTTGAAATATTATAAAATTATTAACAATAAATAGTAGATTTAAACTCTATTTTTTGCATAAACTTCATTTCACTTTAATAAAAAAAAAACATTTACATTAATATTTTAGAAATATTATTTAATTTTATTTGATATCATATTAATTAGAATATTACTTAATATTAAATAATTAAATATTACATGCTTATAGGGATCGTTCTTGCTTAGGAAAGACAATGTCATATCATTCATATCATCACTGTGACGATATAATTAAAAAAAAGAGAATTCTGATGAGAATTTAATATATTGAGTAAAAAGCTAATGATACCTTAATAATAAATGTCGCCTGTATTTACAAAATAAACAAAACAAATTGATCCAGATCAAAATTAACAAACCTCACGTGTAAGGTGTAGATTTAATAATTTATTTTACTTAAGAAAAATCGAAAACGTTTTGATCTTTTTGGTTCTCATCCTAATAACTTTATTCTTTTACATTCAATAGATCAAATTATTACACTGAAAGCGTACTCAAAATAATATTGTAAAATTTTAATGATTCAAACTGAAAAACTTTGTTTTTTTACTCATGTTATTATAACAAATGAGCGATAGTTGTTTTATTTCTCTTTAAGATATTTATAAATGACATTAACTTGGTTAATTGTATCGTTTGATGTCTGCAGTTTTTCAGAGGAAGAGGGTGGCGACACGGCCGACTCTTTGGATATCAAACCACCGCAGGCAGTCGTTCATCATCATAAATCCAGTTCGTCCCGTCGAAATGAGAAGCACAGTGACAGAAGAAATCGTAGGGATGAGAAAGAACGCAAATCACGTCAGCATGAAGACAGACGCGAAGACAGACACAGGAACAAACATAGGCATCGTAGGCATGTGGGAGAGCCCCTGGAAAGACCCGAACGTTTGGAGAGCTCTAAAAGGAACCGCGAGAGAATGGAGCGTTTAGACAGGATGGAAAGCCATCCCAGAGACAGAGAATCCTCCAGACACGATCGCAAAGAAAGGACTACAGGGGATCGTGTTCTAGAAGACTTGAGGGAAAGGTACTTGTATGTCATATTTTGGAATTTCTGTCTATTTTAAAGTAAAAATATGTAGTAATAGTAGTAATCAAAAAGTGATCATTTATATAAATCGTTTTTTTTTTTAATAATCTAGTTAAATCAAAATGTTTATGTTCTAGACTATTGGACAAGAGAAGAGAGAGACGCGAAGATCCGCGTGATTCTCGCAGTTATAAGATCGAGTCGTCTCGACATGAAGTGCGATTGGACGATCTGCGAGAAATACGCGAATCGCGCGATCGGAGAGAAATACGAATGGTGGACGACCTTCGAGATCGGCGAGAAATTCGTATCGTGGACGACAACGTTAGAGAACGTCGCGAGGTTGTTCGTATAGATGAACAGAGGCATATACGGGTGATCATGGACGAGCAGTTCTCGGAGAGCGAACTGATAGAACGATCTGAAAAACGTCGCAAGAGATCTCATAAGCACGACAGAGTTCATGAGAGAGACCAAGAGAAGATGGAACGTGAAAAGGAGCACAGGGAGAAACAGCTGCGAGACGCGATGGAGATCGTAACTGATGAGATTAATGAGATGGATGTGCAAAATGAGATTTCGATACAAATTAAAGATCCGAAAGAGATGACAGAACAGGAGCTCAGAAAAGAAAGACTGTTGGAAGCCGATAGAGAAATGGCCAGGCGAAAGGAGGTGTCTAGAATGGAATTGGAAGCGAGAAGAATGAAGAGAGGTGAGAAACGGCCCATGAGTCCAAACAACAATCCAGATCCTTCGATTGTGGAGCTGTCAGATGAAAGCATCAGTCCTCATTCCGAAGGCGCACGATCGAAATCAGCCGAATCTAGACACTCGTCCGAAGGAGAGAGAAGTCCACATGAGAGGTCTTCGGAGCAACATTCGTCTGATTCCTCGGAATCTAGTAGTGACGACGATGACGAATCTAACGAATCGAATAAAGGTTCTGCTGGCGATTCCAATGACGGTTCAGAATACAACAATCCAAGTCCATTGTCCGTCGATCGATTAGCCAAATCCGATCATTCGGATGGTGATTCTCCTGGACATGTCGATTCCAACAATGCTTCGAAAAACATAGAAGAGGAAAAAAAAGAAGAGGAACCGGAGTTACCGCCATATCTGCCGGCTATTCAAGGTACGGCTAAAAAATGCTATATAAATAAACATAAAAAGAATTAATATAAAATTGTAGGAATAAAAGCATCTTGACTATAAATCAATAACAATATTTTAATAATGTAAAATAAAAACAAAATTATTTTAATGTAGCTTAAATGACTAACAATTTTTACGATAGAATATTTTTATCATAAATAATATTTAATCTGATTAATTCAAGTTTGCCTTTATTCCTACAAACTGATTTTTTTATTTTTGCTTTATTACTTTTATTTTAAATTTTATTTTTAGAGGCTCTTATTTTTTGTTTATATACCTACATATTATAAATTTTCTGTAGGTTGTAGAAGTGTCGAAGAGTTTCAATGTTTAAATCGAATCGAAGAAGGTACATATGGAGTCGTATACAGAGCACGAGACAAACGCACGGATGAGATAGTTGCGTTGAAACGATTGAAAATGGAAAAGGAGAAAGAAGGCTTTCCAATTACGAGTCTAAGAGAGATCAATACTTTATTGAAAGCGCAGCATCCCAATATTGTTACCGTACGGGAGATAGTCGTCGGCAGTAACATGGATAAGATATTTATTGTCATGGATTACGTGGAGCATGATCTAAAATCTCTAATAGAAACTATGAAGCAGAAGAAACAAGTTTTTATACCTGGTGAGTATATTTTATTACACAAAATGGAATATTAATTGGAGAGTAGCATATGTAACAGCAAAAATAAACACGAGAATGAAAAACATTTTAACAGAATTTTGAGAAAATCTTAACAGAAATATAAACTATAAACAAGTAATCTATAACACTAAATATGGAATATGAATATGAAATAACTATGTTTTGTTATTGCTGTTAATACATTCAATTCCTCAATTTATAACAAAATATGTGAACATAAAGGAAAATCAATATTTCCTTTTATTATAGGAGAAGTTAAATGTCTTATGCAACAATTGTTGTGCGCAGTCGCGCATCTACATGATAATTGGATATTACATCGCGACTTAAAGACATCCAATTTGCTATTAAGTCACAGAGGCATTTTGAAAGTCGGTGACTTTGGCTTAGCTCGAGAATACGGCTCTCCCTTGAGACAATACACGCCAATCGTCGTAACGCTTTGGTATAGAGCTCCTGAATTATTGCTGTGTGATAAGGAATATGCTGGACTATATAGTACACCCATAGATATGTGGTCCGTAGGGTAAGTGTAATTTAATATTGTTTAATACAATTTTCCAAAATCAGCGATATTAATAAATTACATTATATTAAATTATTTTAGAATAGATATAAATATAGATTACGATATTTATAATAGTACTTTCTTAGGTGTATTTTCGCTGAGCTTCTAAGAATGGAACCATTATTCCCTGGAAAATCGGATATAGATCAGTTAAATAAGATATTTAAGGAGCTGGGTACACCGAGCGATAGGGTTTGGCCGGGATACTCTAAGTTACCCATAGTACAAAAGATTCCTCTCGCGCATTATCCTGTAAATAATCTTAGGCAAAGATTTAGTTTATCGTTGTCTGATCTAGGTATCGAAATGCTAAACAAGTAAGTTAATCCATATAGAGAGCAACACGCGCATGCGTCTAACATTTAAAGGAGTTTTATCACAAACGTAATTGTTTTCAGATTTCTAACGTATGATCCTCGTCAACGTGTGACCGCCGAAGACGCCTTAGGTCACGGTTATTTTACTGAAGCGCCTTTGCCTATCGATCCACAAATGTTTCCCACATGGCCCGCCAAGTCGGAGCAAGGAAGTAGAACCACGAACGCGTCACCGAAGCCACCGAGCGGTGGCAGAGAGTATAAACAATTGGGTGACGGTGACGACGCCGATTTAAGCAACTCCGGTTTTCACATGGGCTTGGCGGAGGGTGGCAGAGCGCCGCCGGTTGGCGGTGGCTTTCACTTGAAATTTTAGTTGCAAAAGACAATTGTATATTCTAAATTATAACAATAAATTTTTTCTAAATAGATTTGTATAATACATATACATATATATACATATTATTTATCTTTGTGTAAAAAAAATATCCGTATAATATATATATATATATATATGTATGTATATTTTACCTCTATATAGTAGAAGAAAAGAAAACGTGATGAATATTCATATACATACTTAAGATACTTATAGTGTTTCATTTTTATAAAATGGAGATGCTTATGATTGTTCTTTGCATCTTATCGCATATGATTTTATAGTATGAAATATATACCTATATATTTATGTTTACTGTTCCTGGAATAGGTTACAATTCACCTCTTTCAAACTCTTCTTTTATAAGGCCAATCGATCTTATAAAACGAGGGTTGGGATCTCAAGCTTGTCAATTTATGAATGGCTCTCATACAGAAGTGATTTTTCAGTATTGAATGTCTGTTGTAAAAATAGAAACGACAACATTTGTGTGATTAATCGTAATTTATTCCACACTTCACGGTTACAAGTTATAGAGAAAGTGAAAAAAGTACAAGGAATTATGTAACAGAAAGATGTAATAAAATAAAAAGAGTACATATGCGAATTTCTAGATTTATTAGTATCAATTCATTTTGTATACAGTCCGTGTTTCTGGAACATCGCTAACAAATCTTGATTTTCTAAATTCTCCGTTCTAACGTATACTCATTGACGGATAAACTACGAGTATATTTTTATAACTTTTTATATATGGTCTTTGAATATCTTGTACAACCAAGAGAGACTACTTTCGCTTTCCAACATTGTGCATATTCTTCGGTAAACCCAGTAACGAATTTATAAGCTCGGAATTACGTTTGGGATGACAAAATCGCGGAGCCATCAACAACAATTTAGCCAGCTGCAATTCGCTATCCTAAAAGAAATAAACACATTTCTTATGCACATAAATTCGCCTAATGAATCAATAAGGTAATGGTATGATATCGCATTAATGTTTTATTTCCCAATTGTGTCAACCGCTTAAGTAGTATTTCGAGTTCGAATTGACGTGTTAATTAACTATCGTATTTCACTTTGTCACTTTGCCGAAGTGATCAATACAAATTTCGAAATCTGATAAATGCGACACGTCGCATATTAGTCAAGATTTAATTTAAGCGCCTCTTAATCGCCATTTGAATCGACTTACCAATCCTCTGCCGTAGGGAAGACTCAAGAAAATATTCTTGTCGACATCCTCGAGCTCACTGGACTCCTCTCCGCAAACAATACCGATGATAATAGCGATAACAACGAATCTCGCGTAATTAGCCATTGATGGATGCTGCCACTCTAAGACAAGATAAAATCCAACAAAAGATTTTACAATTATTAAATTTGACGTAATGTGTTACGTGAAAAATTTAATCTGATAAAAGTTCAAGTAATTTAATATTAATTTTATAAATATAAATATGTATATTTATATTTTATATAATATAAAATATATAAATAAAATTTCAGTTATTTTAATTAAATAAAAATTAATATTTATATCTATCAGTTATAAAAAAATTTAATAAAAAATTGTATTATACAAAAATTTCATTTCAATTAAATTATTAAATCATTTAAATTAAATAATTTAAATAAACGCGTGATAAATACCCGGAGCAATTGCAAGTGCCGATCTGCAGTAGACGTCGAAGCAACGGATGTCCTCCAATGTACTGCGCGAATACGATGTAAATCCGAAGATTTCGAAGACGCTGTTTCTTTTATACCGTGCATTCATCATCAAAATCTGTTCCTGACAGACAGATCGTAGGGCGTAGGCCGCGAACGACTCTGCGAACGACAGATGTCTTCCTTCGATGAGATCATTGCGGAAATTGTATGTATTTCGCCTCCTTTATTAAGTTATGTAAAAGAAATTCTGTCGAAGCGTGTCAATTCTCTTAATCGACACAATTGAATGCTTAAATTGATGAAATTGTTTCTCTAACTTGATTTGTTTAAATTGAAGTAAAAATACCTTTAACAAAAAAAATTTATTTGATTTCAAGAAATGACATTAGCTTTTTTTAAAAGTAAATAAATTATTTATTTAAATTATTTGTTTAATTTAAATAAATAATTTTTTAATTCAAAGAAAGTACTGACAGAAATGTAAGAAATAATTTAGGTGTTCTGAATTTAAAAATACATTTCTTTAAATTGGAGATATTCGACNTTAATGTAATATATACAAATTGAAATGAGAACGCCTTGTACGGTCAAGCTGGATCTTAGTGCTTTTTATAAATTTTACTTGTGTGATTTTTATATACCTTTTTTCAAATTCAACCGACTACGCGCCGAATTAATTTTCCGGTCATAACGCAGCTATAAGTTAAACATGAACATTCCTTTAATTTAAAAAAGATTTGTATTGCACAACCAAACTATTTCTCTAATTCTAATAAAAGAAACAATCAAAAAAATTTCTTCAATTTAAAGAATTTTTTCAACAGATAGCACAAATTTCTTTGATTCAAACAAAATTTTTTTTACTCGAAGAAACTTTTCTCTAGGTATGACGAGGTTCGATCATGAATCAGTCTATACACTCGAGAGAAGAATTAAAATTGGAATTGGAAACACACGATTTCGCGAGGAAGAGACCGAAATCAGAATCGCAAATATTATATGTATATAAATGGAAACTCGACGGCGCGGCGCCGAGACGCTGATACGCGTGATTAAGAAGATCGAGACGCGCGTTTATTCTGCCGAATTCCTGCCGTATCTCCTCTCACTCCTAAAAAAAAAATTTATTGACCTCTTCGGTGTCGCGGAATTCGCAAGGATCCTTTTAAAGAATGTACATTAACGATGCGACTCGCGAATTATGCGTTTCTCATTATCATTTTAATATTAATTTCAGAGAGAAAACATTTTTGTTGCGAGGGTCAAAAGACTTCCCGTAAGACTTCTCGTACTTGCCGACGACAGTCGATTCGTTTTTTTTTTTTTTTTATATTTTTTACTCAATAGGAGCGAATGAATTCGATGAGAATGCTTATCGAGGCCCGTGATCGTGGCGCGCGTGCCCGAAGCGTCGCGGCGCCGTCGCGCGATAAGGGCTATCATTAAGGAAGATTCGACGAGCATTACGAGCACTTGTCTCTCGTTACGGTCGTCGCGAATGCGGGTCTCGTCAGGGTCAGTATCGTATTTAATCTCGGGGGACGCGCTTTCCGCGCGAGAAGAGATCCGCGACCTCGCGAAGGCTGTGCTGTGGCGATGAGAGCTCTCCCGCTCTCGTCCTTTCGATACTCGAGAAGATATAAATCACCCGGCCGTCCGCATTACTCATTCACCGAATGATACGCCGAGTTGTAGACCGGGTGGACGAGGGATGGTGAAGCGCGCGCGACATTGTCATCCTTCGGGGAAGATGGAGGGACAAAAGAAGAGATAAATCGCACATAATTATCTCGGGACAAACGCCCGTCGGAATATACGATGGTACACAATAGGAATAGGCGAGAAACGACACCGAGTTCCTCGGAGTAATGCGTTGATAAAATGCTTGAGCATCATAAATGCCCTAGTATTGAACAGATTACTTTTCCAATCTATCAAGCAGAAAATAGATATAGTAACAATGAATGACTGACGATACTTTTATAAATGATATTTTCACTAACAATGCTTCACAGATCTTATTATATCATATAAAAATGAAGAAAGAGAGAGAGAAGATAAAAAGTAAAGATTAATTAAGATATATTAAACGCTGCTTCATTATTTGGCCTATTTCTTCGCTGCGCTAAAAATAAATTTATGTTGCCATTAGAGGAGACCGGGGCTATTCGTTGCAGTTTTTTTTTTCTTTTGCGTATCCTGAGTCCTGTATTCATTTACAAAAAAAAAGTTGGACGGTTTG
>QKQZ01053492.1:0-54679 GCA_003595255.1 Solenopsis fugax | reverse complement strand
TATATATAATATATATATATAATAGACATTTTCATACATTTATAGAATTTAAAGGTAAACATAAATCAAATTAATAATTACAAATGGATATAAAAGATAATTAAATTCAATCTAAAAATTAACGGAGATAATCTAACATAAATTAATTGCTTTATATAATATAAAAAAATCTATCGAATATATTTTAATTCCGTCAAATATATTTAATAATTATACAAAGTATATAATAAGAGGGTATAATTTTTTACTATACTCAGAGCAAATAAAAGTATAATTTTATAATTATAAATTTTTAATCATCTTGTTTTGTAAAAAATGTTACGTACTCCTGTTTTATACACTGCTTTTTTGTACAAAGTAACAAGTCTGTCAATCGCGCCCTCTCTAATTTCCAGAGAAGGGAGATGAGGTAAAAAATCATTTCCTACGAAGAAACACATAAACACCCAATCATCGACAGCTCGCTCAAAATCATATTTGAATGGTAGATTTGGCATATACAATTCTCTTTCTAAATATTCTCTGAGAACATTTAATCGCACAAATATGAACTGGCATTCGGATCCAAACGTGTTCTCCTCTGGTCTTTGGCTTGGCTCCGCGCCTGTACAGTCACGCATTTCATGCCCTAACTGGCCACATATGTCACATGGCTTTGGCTTATTCGGTTTAAATTCTTCGCGAATAATAGTAAAATTAGGTTCGTGCGTAGCGAGACCTAACATAATTAAATCAGCGTCCGCTCCACATAAAACATGTTGTGTGTTAGGATCGTGATCGGGTTGCGCTATAACACATAAAAAAAGCTAAAATTTTTCATTTCTAGTGAAGCTCTGTACTATAAAATAATGTAATATAAATTACATTATTGTACTATAATATAAAATAATATTATGTACAAATTTACCTCTTTGTCGTCGTATAAAATCCATTATTTTATGTTCTCCTTCACCAGGAACATTAGCATCGCTTAAAATTACTTTAATATTCCTCCAACCTGGATCATTATTCAAACGATCATGAATATAGTAATGCAAGCATGCCGATAATCTTGCCATAAACGGTGTGCCCTGTAATATATGAAGCTTTTGATGTATACAGTGTAACTTTATAATCCATTCATGATGATTAATGTTTTTTAAAATTAATTGTTGACAGTGATATTCCATTTTATTTAGAAAAATGTTTCAATCTCAAATAAATTATGTTTTATTTCATTAGATGGATATTAATAATAATAAATATAATATAAATAAAATTTATATATTTAATTCAAATATTTTTATATTTTATTTTATTAAATTTTGTTGTTACAAACCGGCGTGATACAATTACTATCGAAATGTGCTTCCTTCGGTTTTTCTGGAGGTAAAGATGCACCTTTGAGAGTCAATTCAGATCGTATTCTGTCTATTTCATCAATCTTTTCCATTGTCTCTTTGGATGCACGAAATCGTCGAGATCTCTGTTGATTCATTTTAGCTCTGGGTGCCTGCATAGCAATGTATCGTATATTATAACTTTATTAATTTTCCTTTCCTTTATTTCTTATATGTAAAAATACTTACGACTCCATCAATCGCCATGTAAAGTAGCTTTCTCGGTCTCACAATACGAAATAATCTGTCGATACATTCGAAAATGGCCTCCATCATTTCATCTTCATCCTTGGGAGCTGGCCTATATTTCACACAAGCATAAGATTTGTATAAACAATTTGTCACAGGCAACAAATTATTTACAACATCTTGTTTAGACTCACTTATCCTCAGGATGTGTACAAGGATGTATTATGCCGTTCATATCTAGGTACAAATTATCAAATTCCACCCCGTTTGGATTCGGCTCTGCTGAATTCACAGGAATGCATGTTCCGTCTGCAGATATTGGCTAGTAATACAAAGTACCAAAATTTTAATCTCACAAACTATTGTATTATACACAATATCATTAAAACAGTTTGTTAAATTTTGGCAATAAACTTGATTTATCTTATCTAAACATGAAAAATGCATATAACTGTAGGTCTAGAAACATAGCTTCTTCGTGCTATAATCATTTTTTATCTATTTGCAGAAATATTTGGTATTTTAATTAAATATAAACATTGTATATGTACAAATCTCATTGAATATTTGAATATTGATGCAAGAATATGATAGATTTATTTTTATTTATATTAAATCATAAGAAATGACAAAAGGGATAAATGCAGAAAACATAGGTATGCTATATGTAAATATGACTTTCAATTCTAAGTAAAACCTTCTCTAAGAAAAACAGATAACAAATCTTTATAGTTATATTAGTAACAAGAGAAAATCATTAGCAGTATACTAATTTATGGATTATAATATTGAAAATAAAATGTGAAAATTTATATATATATAAATTGAAAAATTTTTATATTGGATATTATATAAAAGGAAGCGAATGAAGGATTGTTATAATCGTTCTAGAAAGCGTCAGAAATTAACTGTAAAATTGTAACACATAAAAATTGAGAAACTTTCACCCACTTCCACTTACAACTTACAACATATGCATATCGCACGGTCTAAACGTGGCAATTCATTGAAAGAACTAGATCTCAGAGAGCAAGATGTAAGCGTGTTTAATTTAAATGCAAATATGTAAAACAAAGGAAACTTCTTGGAAATCTAACCTACCTTCTGCTCGATGCACTCGACGATCACAGAAGGATATTTGCGGCTTAGCCAACGAAAGAATGCTGGGACACCCATCTCTTGTACGGAATTCGCTTGGTGATATTACGAAGTACTTCAATTACTGTCGCAGCACTACTTTGTCACGTTAAATCATTCGCACTAACACGTACATCGTCTTAACCAAAATATGTACGCAGTTGACTGAAGCAATGGAGTTTTAGGTTATGATCGAGCATGAATTAATATTATACCACGATACGAAACACGGGATACGATGTCATTTGGCGCCACTTGTGTAGCCAAAGGAAAATAACGCACCACCGAATTGCTCCGATTTCTTGTGATTGGAAAATGTTAAGTTTATCCCTTCCCTTTCAACTTTGATGAAATTAAGCTTATTTAACGCGTTTTTCCACGAAACGAAAGAAAGAATCTGGCAGAAAAAGTGTCCCTCTGCTCCGCGAACCGAGGAATTAAATTTTTCGAGACGCCATCTCTACAATGTGGATATACACTACGATGCCAATACAGGTTAGACTTCAGAAAGCACGTCGCCCGAGTGTTGGCACACCTGGTGACAGGAGCGATGAGCGCGCGTAAACGAACTTCAAATCGTTCCCGTCCTAACGGCTTTCGCGCGACTGATGCCTGGTTTATGCTTCGGTCTTAATCTTAATCTTAAGAGTTGGCAACGTAGAATGCCATAAGGACGTTTATGCTTCGAAGCATAAACGTCCTTATGGCATTCTACGTTGCCAACTCTTAAGATTAAGATTAAGACCGAAGCATAAACCAGGCATGACCGATTCATCTCGTCGTACCGACGATAATTTACGCGAACGCAATAGGGACGAGGCGCGAATACCGAATTGTAGGGGCAAATATAAGTATAAATTGACTCAACGTTCGCCGCTGGTCGCTCCGTCTCGGTCGCAGCTCTCGAACGTTCTCTGATCCAAATCTAAGATCCTCCTCACGATGATCCTCCTCCTCTTGATTCACACTTGGCACGAACGCGACACTTCGCTTTCGACACTGCCGGTATTCACGCGCATTAAAAACTCGGAATACGAGGTAACGGAGAAGATGCGAAACACGATTGAACGCGACACGACTTCGCACCATGCACAGATGTTGATACTTTACTTCACTTACGATACTCCACGGCACTTTCGAAAAACTTGCTTGCATCAATCAAAAACTCGTACGGGACGACGAAGATGCGAGCTGTAATGCATCGCGACGCGCTGCGACTACGCATTGTCCTACCTGACCGACCGACCACGACCTGCCACGACCGACTGAGGCGATTGACCGATCGTCGTCGGCGTCGCCCAGCGTCGCCCTACAGGCAACACTGCAGCAGCGGCGCAGGCGCGGCATGACGTCACGCCTGCTTTGGAGTTTGGAGAATGGTCGTTTCGTCTCCGCGATTGAGACTATTGAGAGACGAGTACCAACTTGACTGAACTGAACTATGTGTGATCGTTGTATCTACAAGTGAAACAAGTGAGTTGAATAGGTGTGTTTATTACGAGATATATCAGATGTGTTTCATAATATAAAAGTAATTAATAGGAATAGATGACGATCGTTTCTTTTTTCTCGTTATTTCAAATAAATCTCTGCTGTTTTTTTACATTGTTAAGCGAGATCTATCAAAAACGATGTCTTTGGAGGTTAAGAAATTTATCGTACCGACTGAATAAATGCGCGCGCGCGCGAAAATTTAATATTGTTTATTGACAATCGCTTATTTGCGTGAATTTACAGAATATATTTTCACATAAAACTATCATAATTTTGAAGTTACAGAATTCTTAAACAAAATCTGTGGTATATTAAAATTTGCAAGCAAATTTGCACAGTATTATTTTTTCATTTATATAATATTTTTATTTTATATGAATACACACTTCCTAATTTCATCTCATAATTTTATTCTCATTACACTATGGATTCTTTGTTTCTTTAATTAGCTGAAAAGTTTTCTTCCGTTCAAATATTGATATAAAAACATTTTTAATATTATAGAAATCTTTTCATATTCTGTATTTATCTATAATTGCTCTTTTAGATCAATTTTGAATAACTAAACTTTAGGTTGGTGTCATCATCTCTGATTACCTTGATTGACTGATTAAATTTAAAAGCCAAGTGTAAAACTTAAAACAAATCATATTATTTAGTTTTTCTTTTATAATTTTCTGCAAATTAAAATTTATGTAAAATATAATACTTTTAGTTAATAATTAAGATAATTAAACAATTGGGTTGAAATGATCAGTTTTAAGTTTTGTAGATGATTTAAGTTATAAATTAATCAGCCAATAGGTTAATTAGAAATTTGGTGAGATGTGAGACCAGTAGTCTTATATGAATTAAATTATTACCAAGTAGAATTTCTTCCAGTTATTCAAAACAATTAAAATATATAAAGTAACTTTGTATATAAAGATGATTTTCTTTAGACAAAATTTTAATATCAGTTGAGACTTTTATTTTATTTATTTATTTATTTTTAGATTGTTTAATTTTTGTTGGTCTACTTATTTTATCTTCAAATAGAATGCCAATAGAACAGATTCAATATTCTGAAAAATACAGTGATGATAGATATGAATACAGGTAAGTTTGGTTATGAATCTAATGTATGTACATATTTAATAAGCAAGGTTGGATAGTAACTAGTTTAAAAAGTTAAATAATAAAGTTAAGTAAAAAGTTAATAACTTTTAACTCAACTTAGTTATACTGTAATTATTTTGTTATTTAGAATATTCTAATTTTTTTTAAAATTGTGAATTTTAATTAAGTATAAATAATGCTTTCCAAAATTGACTTTTAATTTAATCTTTATGCAAAATTATAGTTTTTTGTTGATGCAACTTTTAATGGCACTAATGATTAAATGAATTTTATAAGCCATTAACTTTAACTTAATTTAGTTAAAGAAATATATTAACTAATCTAATTTTGCTAATGAGTCACAATGATTATTATGATTTAGTTTTAGTTACTTTTTTCTTTTTACAATTTGAATTAGACTATATCATTTATACAAGATATTTTGGCAATCATTTTTTGTAAATTTAATCTCTTTGAAAATATAACACAATTTTGTGAAGTTAATATATGATTATGGAGATTTAAATTGAAAAAAAAGAAACATAATTAAATTAAAAGTACATATATTTAAAAAAAATAAGTAAAAAGAAAAACATTAATTTAATTAAGTTCTCAAGAATATATATAATTTAGTAAAATACATATTAATATTGTTAAATCTAACAAACTAAATTACAAACTTAATTCACAAAATTTAAACTGAATTAAATTATGTATAGGCATGTGATACTGCCGGCTGATATAGCCAGACATGTTCCAAAGACTCATCTTATGACGGAAACGGAATGGAGAAATTTGGGAGTCCAACAGAGTCCTGGATGGGTTCATTATATGATGCATGGACCAGGTGCGATTTGACAGATGTTTATTAGAAATTATTAGAAAAATATTGTGTGTATAAAAATTATGATTAGTATTATTTATTAATATATTTTTTAAAATTTCTTTTTTCTAGAACCACATGTTCTATTATTTCGCAGAATGAGAACTGATCTTGTGACAGCACCTAGATGCACCACTATACAGAGAGAGCAGGCTATTGCTTGTTATAATTGAACCTGATGTGATAATTGATTGTAAGGTCACATGAATGCAAATGAGATGTATGTTGATATGAAATTATATTTTGCTACATTTTAAGTATTTATTAATAGCAAAACGAAAAAAATAACATGAGAATAAAATATCTTATATTTTATTCCTATCTCTCTACATATTTCACATCTAAAGTATAGTAAAAAAATATATCGTAAAGACTTCTTTTAATGAGCACTTTTTGAAGAAATATTTATAATTTTGCATAAAAAATTTTTTCTTTGATCAATTTTGGAAAGCAGACAAGTTATGATCTCTTTCTTGCAATATTTCAAAATTTGTCCTAAAAGAAATATTACAAATTTTGTTATGTTTTGTTATACATAACGCGAGCAGCGCAAGAAAATTTTAGTTGAGGAAAAAACAGCTAATTTGAACAGAGGAAAATATTTAGAAGGAAGAAAATTGTAATTAGGAAAAAATTGATTAATTATCAATTTATTAATGATTTTATTGCTGAAAGATTGCGTGATAGATCGAAGGTAATCGCATTATAAATTTTAATTATGTATTTTCTTCCTTCGCAACTTCGCTTATATTACATACATGTACATGTCTATGTGGCACGCGATGAGTATAATTATATATATTTAAATTCATTTATACATTAACTAAACTTTAATACTTTGAGAAATATATATATTGAAACATTCTTTCTAACAAGTATTGTGTCACTCGTAGCTGTCTTCGAGTTGTAATAGTATTTAATGTAACAGTTCTCCGTAAATCTCTATTATATTTTAAAATGTTATATGATATAACATTTGCTTATAAAATTCAACTAATATGCAACTTTTCAAAAGCAAAATTCAGATTACCTTAATAAAAATATTAAATATATCAAAACTAAAATATATTCATAATTACTTTTCTTTATATAGTTGAAACTATATGAAGAAAAGTAATTATGAATATATGAGTGAGTTTAAAAGAATTCTTACAACTTGAAATGAGATTTTATTTATAACTTGCGAAACATTTTACATCTTTTTAAATGTACAGTTTCCTAGAACCATTACAATATAAAATGTAGAATGAATCTAAAGAAATATCACAAAATTTACAGGCATATGATTATCCAGAACTCGCAGATTATTTTCTCAAAGTAGTTTCAAAGGAAAGGTAAAATGAAGAATCGGTCAATATGCAGATCGCGTGCGTTTCTTTAGCTAAATGACACAAATAATCAGTGCAAGGACGAAAGCAATGGATTGATAGGAAGCATTCACGAAAGCATGCGAGCCATTTAATGGCTTTTCCGTTAGCAATCAGAGATGTAGTGGTGTGTTGGTAAAGAATAAGAATTGTCGTCTAGTTATCTACCACTCTTATTAACCCTTTCTCTGACTTCCTCATCGATTATTTCTTAATATTGCGGGTAGGGAGACAGCGCAAAAAGTATGGATGGAAATGTTTTGGTTGTAAGTTATGAATTTAAGACGCTAGGTTTCTAGACTCGATTGGAACAATGGCTGTTGTGTACTTGGTTGCGGCGTAGCGGCTGGTATTTGTGCAATCTCTGTCTCAAGTTAATTAAAAGGGTAAAAAAATGGAATGGTCACTGTTAATCAAGTCAAATGTTTCTTCGCAATTCTCGATCATGTATAAATGACATCACAGTGAGTACACCTTTTACCTATTGCGTTTTTTTTTTGTTGAAATGCAAATTGGAACTGAAAAAAATCTATTTCTGAGTACAGATGATTTTGCTTTTAATATTAATTAATTAATGTTAATCGCTTTGTATTTTAATTTTGAAAATAATTTCTAGAAAGCAATTTTATTACTGAATAATATTTCTCTAGATTAATATTTATTGATTGAATGGTTTCTAAATTTTAACATTGAAGCAGATGTTGTAGATATCGTGACGATATGGTACATCATCCAAAAGGACAATCAGCAGTAAGGCAGGACTCTCTTATTATACGAAACGCACTTTTAGTCAATGAAGCGACCGTTCACGTGAAAAAGGGAAGTTGCAATAAAGCCATATTTCTATATAATCAAGTAAGTTTTAAATTTATTATTTAAAAAAAAACATTTATTATTTTATCAATATTTTATTATATCATTATTTACATTAAATTTCAACGTTTCATTATTACAAAAACCTAATTATAAATTGAAAGCCTATCTTAAAATATGTTACTGTATCGTATAAATTGATAACAATCCAAAAAAATCTTGTATAAATATTTTTTAAAAAATGCGTGATATTTGATATATCAAAAACATTGTACAGTGTGTTGAAAACTATTTTCAAATTCGAATGTGAACTTAATTTTTAAATAGGGTGTAGTTTAATATATTAAATATACTTTTATATTTCGGTTATAGAAGCGAGATAGATAGTATGTACAAACTAGAAATATATAGAAGTTCATTTATGGTGCTCTGATGAATATAAAGATTGAAGCTGCGACGAAATAAGAAAAATTCGAGAGGACAAACTAAAAAAAACTAGATATTATTAATTTTTTTATATTATGGTCTAAGTTAATTGAATATAAAATGTTTTGCGGCAATGAGTGCGATGAGGCGGAATGAATGTATAAATTATTTGTATTTGAGTATTTCTATAAAACGTTGATGTAAATTGCGGAATTTGCAGGATAATTTCTTCAATATCTGTCTTGAGAATTTAAATCTTTGTGGTGGATAGAAAGGTATAAAGGTATAAAGCGTTTACTGTAAAGAAAAGATCCTGCAATGTTTTCTTTATCTTCCAGATGAATGAACGAAAAAAATACGCTATTAAAACTTTGTCGATCTCAAGAACGTTCTGTACACGACGTACAGAGTACAGAGCGTTCTTGTTGCTTCAAACATTTCGGAATAGCGAAGGTGGATCTCCAGACCTATCCTGGATCGGCGTTGTTACTTGTTTCTAAGGAAACGAGCCACCTGATTTTGAGGTGTCGGCAACCACACGTATCTTGGCACGTAGGCAAAGATCATCCGCTCGCGATTCCTGCGCGAAAACCTACACGCGAAGTAGAAACATATGAAGAAGGGAATTAGAATATCTTGCAAAGTAGATCGCAGTCAATTCTATTCATTGTAACATAATATTGTAATATAGTTGGATATAAAATCGATTGTTAAAATCGACGATCGAGGATGAGCGACGAATCGCAAGCCGTCGCTGAGGACGCAACGTCTGCGAGCGCGGTCGAGCATCATGTCATGGATATCCTGAATCCTGGCTTGCATCAGGACTTGCTGCAGAGCTACGTGCGAACGCGTGCCGAGACCGGACCCGATTCGAAGCAGGACCCCGAGGAGTTCGAAGAGCCGAGCAAGGAAGGGCATTCGGGTAAATATTCGACGGTAACGAGCGGTGGTAAGGCTCGCTATGCCCAGAACAGAGAGAAGAAGAGTAATGATAGGAAGGAAAAGGAGAGGTCCGACGCCGCTATCGATTCGGAAATGAGAATACAGAAATCGAGGAAAAAATGACGCCAGCACGACAGCGAAGTTCATCGGCAGGAGGAGGTGTACACCGATAAGGATCGCGCGGCCGCCGTGAACATGGGTACCACGGACATAAAGCAATCTCTGAAGATGAAGCAACGCCAGGATCGCAGCAGGAGCCTGCAGATCCCGGAGGAGACCGAACCCGGGGCGTTGTTGGCGCTCGGTCTGCGTGAAATGCGCTTCGGCGACGTTAATGTCGCTATTAACTGCATCAATAAGGTTTTTACCTGTTCGTCTCATTGTAAGGGACCGTTAATTCTTTGCAGGCACAATCGATGGGAGTGATTTATGTCTTCCGTACATGGTCGTGCATGCGCGCATCAATAAACCCTCCGTAATAAGCGAACAGCCAAATCGATCGTAACAATTTATATGTCATAAAATTGAAATGGACATAATAATTGCAGAGATTGTTATCATTATTAATTTTGAAAGAAATAGTATCTAAGTTTCTCAAAGCAGACAGCACAAAACATTTATCATAAATATTCATAATTGTCCTGAAAATTGATTTTCAAGAAATATGTGTTAAAGTGTTAAACGTTTTACAGAAATTTTTTATGAAGAGTTTGGAAAATACAAAGTCATTACTATAATATATTAAATATATTTTAGAACTGTATTGAAAAGTATTTCTTATACATATATGTATATGTTTATGTTTATTATAATTTATTTGATACATTTTCTAAACATAAGAATATGTACAAAATATTTATGTGCATACAAGTTTAAAATATTTCACTCTTTTATAAATATTTTATAAATATTTTGTGCTCGTTTATAATCTATAATATTAATTGATTTATTAATTTTAACGTTCTATGCTTGATACAATATAAAAGAAAAATTAGATACTCTAAGAAAAAGATACTTAAAAATTTATTTATGAGATATAAATTTATTTTATTGAAATAAATTTTTATTTAAATATAGTAAAATAAAATGTTATTTCAGCAAATAAATCAATTAATAAGAAAAATAAGTTATATTTTACTGAAATGAGATATATTTCACAGAATGAGATATATTTCAGAAATGTATATTTCATCCTCATAATCAAATTTTATTTAAAACTGATAAATATCGAAGAAAACGTCACAAGTAACATTTATTTGCTAATAGTTCGACTTTTTCATCAGTGTATACTTGATGTAAAAAAGATTCAGAATTTCGAAAACATTCGTGTTCTTTCTCATAAAGTCTCATCCTTCAATTTATCTATAAAGCACAAAATCTTTTTCATAAAAAGATTGTTACAAAGCGCATTTAGCGATAAATGACGGGTATATAGTATAAGCAACAATATTACAAATATGTTTATATGATTTACATTTGAGACATAACAAAATACATTCTTATTTTTTTTATAAATTGTAAGAATATTTGGAATATTTTAAACAAGTCAAAAGTAGTAAAATGAAAATATTTAGAATGTTTTGTACTTCTGTACAATATATTTAAGGGCATATAAAAAGGGATTTTAAATTTGAAATCATCATAGATAATAACTTTATTGGTCTAATGATTTTATGAAAGTTTTAATCTTTTTAATAATGACGTATATTTCTATATGAGAATTTATTCCGGCAGGCACTGGAGTTGAATCCGAATGACAAGAATGCCTTAATAGCACGGAGCAAATGTCATCTTTTGCTGGGTGATCCGCAAAAGGCCCTGGACGATGCCGAAGCAGCATTACGATTAAATCCTAAGGATTCCAGTAAGTCCAAAGCGGTATACTGCAAGGCGGAGGCTCTCTATCATCTTGGCGACTTCGAGATGAGTTTGGTGTATTATTATCGTGGGATGAGGATTCGTCCAGAATTCGGCGAATTTCGCCTTGGTGTACAGAAAGCGAAAGATGCAATACAGAACATATTACGTAAGGATTAATAATAAATGTTTGTCAGGTATATTAATCGCTTTGCTAAAAAAACTTTTCAAATCTCTCGAGATACAAGTTTTCTCGTCGATACATCACTTAATACATCTAGCAATTGGCAAACTCGTTGCGCGAAAAATGTAATTGATTCTGAACAGTAATTGTATCTCACAATCATTTGTGAATTTAAAAATTTTATTTATTATATTTGTTGCCAGCAGAACAAAGTAATTTTTAGAAATTTTATAGCTTCACTAGTTTTCGTTGTAACAACCTGTAATATAGAAAATATTACAAGCTTTCGGAAACTTAATTATCCTTAATTATTCTAATAAGATATGATAATGTAATATAATGTGTAAAAAAAGAAATGTACAAATAATGTGCTTATACAATATGTAAAGTTAAATCTTTTTATTCCTTATTGTTAGACAATTGTATAATTTTATTAATATTTATGCTTATCTAATTTTTTCAAATTCAATTTTAAATAAATTATTAATTTCTCTAAACAAATAAAATTTTGTACAAAGTTTTGAATTTCTTTTTTCTTCGTTAACAGGTAGTTAACTAAAAGTTAATTTTGAATGTCCCAAAATGTTCTTCGTGTCTTTTTATTAATTGTATTTTAATTCCTTTCACGAATTTTTTCTTCAATAAGAAACTATATACATGCAAAGTGGAACTTCTTCTTATTCCGCATTACGCCCTAGATAGCAGCATACAATATTTAGAAAAGATTTACAAAATATTTATAATAATTATTTGAATATTTTATAAATATATATTTATGGGAATATTTATAAAACACACACATATATAAAATATTACTATAAATATTGATTTTTTTATTTACTATAAACGTATATAAAATATGTAGTCTTATAATATTTTAATATTTAACATTTTGAATAAAAATTTTATGTTTTTTCCTTCGTGTATATGAAATATCTGTAAAATAATTATATAACATATAAAGAAAGTAAATAGTAATAAATATTTATAAATATTTATCGTAAATATTGTGTGCTTCTTAGGGTAGTAAATAATTTATCGTGCATAGATAAAGAGATAATGGCTGCGTTCAACAGAAAAAACAATTGTTTTACAAACTCCAGAAATTGTCTTTGAGAAAGTTTTTTTTTATGTTTAAATGTTCATTAATGAATATTTTATCGACGCGATTTTAGCAAGAGTAATTTTAATTTCTGAAATTAATGTAGATGTCGCGATTGAAAAATCTATTGTAGGCCTTAGTCACCACGGAGAGGGGTGAATACGATTGCCGAGCCGTATAACGAGGCAATACTGACGCCCGCACCGAATGGTATCGGGGAAATCAAGTATAAACACTTGTATTCTCACAAGGAAAGCTTTATTGTCACTCGCGAGATACACTCGCTACAAGTCCTTAACTCAGTCTGACCAACCTCTCTTTTTCACCGGAAAAAAAAACCTCGCGCGCCCCGGGGGAAGGCGGAGCTAGCGCTCCCTACACTCTCTCTCTTCCTCCCCCTCTCACTCTCTCTCATGAAAAACTTCAGGCTAACTCCAGATAACTCTCATCTATGACTATTAGTTATAGATGCACTTTGAAGTGATTATCTAAAGATATGTGATGTACTTTGAACCTGCTGCTGAGGGGGAATCGAATTTAAAGCGCTGCAACTAAAATACTTGTGACACTTCTCTAGTTTTCTATTTGTAACCGATCCAATAACTCGCGATCCAATTTTCGGTCATCTGTTTGTACCTGTCCACATCACCAAACGAACGTTGAACAAAGTTTAATACGCTAACGTAGCACATAAAACGCAGAGAAATGATTAATACAGGGTAAGTGTCGTTTAAAAATCGCGAATCGTGATCTACGTGATTCAGCGAATTTTTATCCTTAACATTGCACGATGATTTGAATTCTTGTATATGTACAATTGTACTGATTACGTAGACCTACTTTACATGATTTATATAAAGATAAAAACAGAATACGTTTTTTAATCCTCGCGATTTCACCGTTCCATGCAAAATACATCTGTGCAACTTAAATTGTTAATAGCTACTTTCCATTTAATTTTACTTAAGTCTATGAGGTTTGTTGATTTTTTATAGAAATCAAAATCATTTAAAATGAGATTCATTATGGTTAATACATGCACGTTAAATCATTATTTTATGTTATAGAAAAAACTGATGTATATTGTTACAATAATATGTCTGCAGTGATTATGTTTACACATTACCATTGATAAAGTTTTAATAACATCCATAGTTAATAACTACTGATATAAAATGTACAAATGCTAATAAAGTTTGGTTTTAAAAAAGTAAACCAAGGATTTTATTGGCGTTTAACAGACATTTTACGTCAGCAATAAATTCTAACTACTGATCCACTAAATACCCTATTAATGAACGATGTGTAAACATAGTCGTTTATGTGTCTCATAATAATTACAAATAGTGACATAGAATATATAATTCGTTAAATAATATCCAGCTCTAATAATACATGTTCTAATCAATACCAATGTTATTGTAAACATATTGTTAAAAAAAAAAAACAGTATTAATTAACTAATATTTGACAGAAAATTGGCTGGTCGCACTATTTTTATTACGGGAGCTTCAAGGGGTATTGGGAAGAGCATAGCTCTGAAAGCAGCAAAGGATGGTGCAAATGTCGTTATTGCTGCGAAAACTGCCGAACCACATCCAAAGCTGCCGGGTACCATTTATACTGCAGCTACAGAAAGTAATTATCAGAATATTAATTTCTCTTGAGAGAGAAATACAATTTGATACAATTATAACATCAACATGTTCACATTTAATAGCTTACAAATTGAGTATTTCTAAAATTGTTTTTAAAATGTTTCTGTACTTGTATTAAATGCCAGCATCTAGTGTAATAATTATTAGGTCTGATAACTAATACAAATAGAAATAAGCTATTAATATTTTATAAGTGCAGCATTTATTATAGATTATTAAATACTCTCTTAGATTTACTTAAATTAATTTTAAGTTGATTAATAATTACGTTAATTTTCAGATTATTGCTCTCAGCTAAATCGTCGATTGAATTCATCATTGGAAAGCTGTTCCAATTTGGAAATTGATATAAAAAAATATATTTTTCAGTCGAAGCAGCCGGTGGTAAAGCTTTACCTTGCATTGTGGATGTACGCGATGAGAAGCAGGTGATGAACGCAGTGGAGAATGCTGTCGCCAAGTTCGGTGGTATAGATATTGTTGTGAACAATGCGAGCGCTATTTCTTTGACGGGTACCCTTGCAACTGAGATGAAAAGATACGATTTAATGAATAATATTAATGCCAGAGGAACCTTTCTTGTGTAAGTTTTATTTTTCTCGCAGTTTGCAAACTATTGATACTCAGAATTTAATTCAGTAGTAATTTAGTCAATATACATAAAATTTGACTAAAAACATTTTTTAAAATTATCACGCATTCTCAAGTTAGTGTTACAAGTTACCAAGCAAATAATTTTGTTGTAGATCGAAAGTTTGTATCCCATATCTGAAGAAAAGCACAAATCCACACATAGTTAATATAAGTCCACCGTTGAACATGAAACCAATTTGGTTTAAAAATCATGTTGCATACACCATGGCTAAATATGGTATGTCTATGTGTGTTCTTGGTATGGCTGAAGAATTGAAGCCTGATGGCATTGCGGTTAACGCTGTATGGCCTAGGACAGGTATATTGTTGTCATATTGAATTTTTATAATTAGTAAATAAATTATTGTGACGTCTGTGATAAAATATTGAGCGATATTGCTAATGTTATTCCAAATGTAGAAAGTATAATGATGGAAACACAAAATAAAGGAAAACTTTTTTTATTTGTAAACTGCATATGCTATGTGTATTGACAATATTATATAATTATGTAAAATAAAATGTATTCTATATTATTTTGGTTTTAGCTATATATACCGCTGCAATGGATATGCTGTTAAGTTCGGACTCGAGTGATGTCTCTCGAAAACCTGACATTATGGCCGATGCTGTTTACGCATTGCTCTGTAAAGATAGTAAGTCTGTCACTGGCCAATTTCTGATTGACGAAGATATATTAAAGAACGAGGGCATTACTGATTTGACAAACTATGCGTGTAATCCAGGTAATATTGGACTTCATTATAATGATAATTGTTTATACGTTTATATTATTAAAATTATTTTCTAAATATAAAATCTTAAGATATATGGAAAATTTGCACTATCAATTATTAAATAATTCTTTAGTAATCTAAGTATTCGTAATTTTTTATTTAGCAAACAAGGACAATTTAATGTTGGATTTCTTCTTGGATGCCGAAGATAGTCCTGATAAAGCGAGTAGTGAAGAAACTGGACAAGTGGCGAATCTATTTAATACCATCAAAGCAAATTTGAGTAGTGAACTAGTTAGCAAAACTGGTGCTATATATAAATTCAATGTAAAAGGTAATTTCTTTTTGTTGATATTGATTATTTAAGTATTCTAATATGTAGTAAGATGAAAGAATAAATATCTTTTTATATATTCATTTTTAGGGAAAGAATCTGGTGTGTGGTTCATTGATTTGAAAAATGGAAATGGTGCTACTGGTAAAGGGGAACCAAGTGAGCCAGCAGATGCAGTTCTTACAATGGATTCAGAGAATTTCTTTGCTATGTTTTCAGGTAAGTGTAAATCTTATAATTTTTTTCTCTCTCGTTATGTTATATCCTCTGTATAATACATATATGTATACATGTGCATTGATGTTATTAATATATAAGTTTTTTAAATTTGCTTTTTATTTAGGTAAACTAAAACCGGCTTCTGCATTTATGACAGGCAAATTAAGCATCAGTGGAAATATGCAGAAAGCGATGAAATTGGAAAAATTAATGAGCAGTTTAAAATCGAAATTGTGAATACAGATTATTAAAACATTCTGGAGTATATTTTTATATATTATAATAAATACATTATTATACCATATTCTTAAAGGGCGACCATAAATATTTTATGTATTTTATGTGCGCATTGTTAGGCACACCTTTCTTTTTCTTTTTTCTTGGGGAATAAGAAAAGTGCGTATAAATGATAGTAAATTACTATGATGAGTCAAAATTGATTACATTAATATTGCATCTTTGGTTGAATTAATTATAATTGTTTCTAAGAAACAAAACTATCTTAAAGAAATTTTGTATAATACAAAATAATTTTTTTTATAAAAACAAAACAGTTATATACTAAAGAATATAAAGTTTGTACTTTTATAAATTATATTTATACAAATTATATGTTGTTATCGTCACGAAGATTTTGTACAATAAAATAAACATTTTTCTACATGTTTCAAAAAATATAATCGATGACTTATGACAGCCATGTAATTGATGATTTATGAGTTTATTTATACGTGTATACTTTTCGACATAGGCCTAATTATATTTTTATTTCAGCATTGGAAATATTGTACGTGTAAGTACTTTCGCTTCTTCGTAAACTCCAAAGAAAATAAAACCTCCTAATGTAATCCACATTATTCTTGGTCCAAAACCAGCAAACAGCCTGTCGTACATTTAGTAAAATGTTATTTTACAGTAATAATTACAATGATAATTCGAATAAATAAAATATTAAAAATTGTTAACTTTAGGGAAAGAGAAACATTGCAGGAGATGCTTACCCACGAAAACCATTTTGTAGATACACGTCATGAAGTACATTTAATAGCCTTAATTCCGATGTTCTATTTGACAACATTATTCTCGTTTTCGCAACGTCTAGCGGAGTGGTAACAGCCGCAGAAATGCCTCCTTAAACGTAGAACGCATGTAAATACGAAAAAAAAAAATTAAGGATTTCCACGTTCATATATCAAAGTACAATTTACTTTCTTATTTCTAGTTTCAGCGTGAAAATGTATAGAAACCTGCAATTGCACCACAGATTGCACTCTCCACAGGATATATTTTTCTTTCAAAATAAAAACTGTAGGATTTTTTAAAGTATTCCCATAATGGGAACTGTACAATGCTAAACGGCATATCCCTCAACACCGTGCTCCAATATCCACGATATAATATTCTGAGATCATATGGTTTTTTATCATGTATCTGTGCCTGTTTCCTCTGTTTCATAACTTCCACAGGAACTCGTAGTAAACATGCTACCTGTGTATACAAAATAATACTAATCAAACCTTTTCTATTGTGAATGAATTAAATTAAAAGTATTCTGTTTAGACTAAATAATTGCGTTTTAACACTGACTCTCAAATTGAAGAACTTTAAACATGTAAAACAATATTCTAATTATCACACAATAATTTACAGCTGTAAAAAGATTGAGAAAAAATATTACTTTACATATGTCAATTTTAGAATTTAAGTGTTACAAATTATTTAATGTAGACTGAATACTGCTAATTTGATTAATTCATTCGTTTAAAACACAAGAGATAAGTATCAAAGTAGCACCATTTCTGCCACTGCTGCTGCTCCCATATGAAATGTAGTATAATAATTCGCAGAAATCCTAGGTTGCATTATAGTCTTGATTTCTTCATATGTTAAAAAAAACAGTGCGGCTGGAATGAGAATATGTTAATGTAAAAGCATGTATAATCATAAATTTAACGTATTTGCATATCTTTAAAGCTATTACATGTTGGTGCCGAACCGACTATGACTGGAAAGATCCCTTTATAAAGACCTGTGAAACCGCCTGTCTTTAAAAATCCTTCTGCACTCTGCAGTCGAGTTTTCAGTGTGTCCAGTGGGAACAATGCAATGTCCACAAACATTCCCGCAGCACCCCCTGCCTGTACAAGCATTACATATACAAGAGTATTACTTTATCTTTTTCCTCTCTTTTTTTACATTGACCTTCCATATTTAGCCATGATATAAAATGAGAAGGCTCTTCGATATAAAATTTCTCTATGGTAAAAGAAACTAATTATAGTCAATCTTATTAAGAATCTCAGAAAGCATTTCAAGGTGTATTCTGGGATTATTATCTTGTGGATATCTAAAAGATATTAAAGATAGCTTCAAGATAATTTTAGAAGATGTCAAAATATATTTTGAGATATTTGTCACATAAAATGTTTTAGAGTTTGAAAAATATCTTCAAGATATTTTCACAGATATGTGAAATGATGTCAAAATGTTGCATTAAAAATTTTTTAAGTAGTTAGAAGCTGTCTTTTCAAAGTTTTTCGAAAAAATGCAAGATATCTCAAGATATGGCAAAATATCCTTTAGAAGTCTAAGATATTTTTTTTACATGTGGGAAATATCTGGAAATTGACACCTGAGATTCTGAGTAGGTAGCTCCAGTTTGGCTTAGGGTTAGTTTTTTTCCCTTTTCATAATCCCGATATATTCAACGATATTGTTCATGTCATTCAATATCATTCAAAATAATGAGAGGTTTAAACATCAAAACGCACGACGTCCGCACGTGCGACAATAGGAAATTGCGAACGCACGTTATGTGGATTCACTTACGATAAGCGAAGTAATGAAAACATTCCGTATGCTCGTTTCTTTCTCCTTTTTTTCTTCGCTCTGTGTCATCTCGCCTTGAAGCGGATTATTCCAAAATAAAAGAGATTTCCGTGTGATCCTCTTTCAGATTTCATGTGTGCTGTTCGTCGATTCACCGCAATTCAATGGTCAGCAATGGCCGGCTGCTGATGTCAGCTGATGTTCTTACACTCACATGCACTCAAGTTTCAAGTCCGTTAAACATTTAAATATCTTAAAGCATGTGATAAAATAGCGCTGTTTATGAGTCATTGTTATTTTTAAGATGTACTACTAACTACTTTAAGTAACATATATTAATACGATCATATTGCTCCATTGTCACCAATTTTAATCTCTATTTAAGTTACTCTATCTTTTTCTGCTTCAAAATTAAAAAAAGAATGAGAAAAAAAAGTAGAATTTGTGTATTTTATGATATGTTAAAACGGAGCCTGCGAGCTTATCTCCATTCAATAGTGTGAAAATGATTGCATAACGAAAAGATTCATAAATTTTAATCATGTTCATTTCCAATGATAATTAATTTTGATCTCGGTTTAACTCTTCTACATTTTTTTCTAATTCTTGAATTGAAAAAAGATAAGTTAGGGATCACCGGAACAAAACCGGGTTATCTTACTGAATTAATTTACATTGATGGAAATGGAATAAGTGTGACACATTTAAATATAAGTATCAAACAAGCAAATAATATAAAAATTTACTTTTCCGATTTAATAATAAATACCTTACGAAGTAGTAAGGCTACTCGGCCGTATGCGCAGTTTCATACTACAAAACCATATGCCTATGAGATGAATTATCCACCTTATGAATTCCCGTTGTATTTTCTCGATCCCGTGAAATAATGAAATTATTTGATATAATATAGATATCAATAATATAAATAATTATGATTATATAATTATAAATTAAAATAATTATATGTAATTATATATGAAGTAAAAAAATTATTAGGCGAAAATCAATGAACTCACATAGATACAACAAATACTTTTATTTATGTTACATGTTATAATTTCTAAATTTTTTTTTCGTTACTCAGATGACGTTTGTGCTGGGTGAGAGTCCGCAATCTTATAATAAAAGAGAATACGATAATCAGGGTATACATAATTTCGATTTTCTCCGCCAATTTCACACATGTGACTTACTTAATTTTTTTCACCCATGTTAAAAAATTTACCATTTATAAGAAAATTGAGAGTTGGCTTACGTTCTTATTTGATCTAAGGATAATATTAAGTGTCGAGATTATATTAATAACAATCCTTACAATTGATTAAAAAGATTATGTCGCCTATAAAAATTTATATAATACTTTTTCCAGTATTTTTTTCACTTTTGTCTTCATCATAATTCTCGAGTTAAAATACTTTTCGCGAATAATTTCTTTAATAATAATTTCTATTACAATTGTTTCCTTGCTAATTGTTATAATTGTTCAATTATGACAAGAGATCAGAATTAAATTAGGGGATATTATGGCATCCCATAAACAAAGATAATTAGATATTAGACAAAATTATTAATGCCCTTATATTTTTTAACAATACAATAACATATCAATTTCTAATAAAAATCACAAGATAAAGTTCAACATCAAGTCTTGAAGTAATATCGCCTTTCTTTCAGCTACAGATTCTTTGAATGATACAGTCAATATTTTCTTAACAAAAATAAGACATCAATATCGAGACACGAATAAATTAAAATAAAAAATGTTATCAATTATCGTTCGAGATTAAATAAAAGTTTTATCTTTAATTATAATAAGAATTTTAATTTTATGCTTAGATATATTTAATCTTCGTTAGTCATTATAGCGATTTCTTATCGTACGTTTATATGTACGAAGACCCACTGCAATGTCTTATTCAAAGAGCCTATCATGAGATTTTAATATTAAAAATTTCTTCGTGAATTTCTTAGAATTATCGAACTTACATACAATCGCATTATTTGTACAGATATGTAAACTTATGTAATACAATTAAAATTATGCCTTTTAACTACCTGTAGAAAAAAGATAGTATTCTTAAGAATAGAACAGTTTGTTGCATTACAATGGTAATTGCAAATATTTCCAGCTAAGTTCTAACGTTGCGTAAAGATTAATGTGAAAAATTAAGACGTTATAAAAAAAAGACCAAGTACCGAAACTCTTGTTAAGATAAAATCGACTTGAAATTGATTCAAGTATCCATAGCTGTGAGACAAGGCTTGACAAGAGAAACCATAAGTTTTTACGGTAATCACATGAGTCTCGAAGTGATGTATATTTTTTTTACTTTCCATATATTTTCGTTTCTGAATTTTATACATATCTTATACGGTCGTTTAGTCGTCTTAATATTCACACTTTACGTAACACTTACTTATCATCCTTGTATTCTAAAATAATTGGTTATATATATTATTTTAAAAAAGCTTCCCACAGCGCTCTACGCATCGTTCACGTCGCATGTTGCTTTTTTTTAACCGGCAACTCAAGACCTCGAAAGTTAAAGCTAAAGTATAATTTCTTATCCACAATTGTTCGTCATGAATCGCGCTACGTAATGTTTTATATCGTACATAAATTATCGACGTCACGCAGTTCTATATAAAGTTACACTTGCGATATGTTGATTCGCCATAACTTCAACAATCGCATCTCGTATGCCATAACAGAACGTACAGCCGAACGGATTGGTTGTGTTTGTTGAAGATGCGCGATTCAAGACTACGGGTCGCGCGCTCGCCTTCAATTGCTCGCTCACTCTGTCCCATTTTGTATAGGCAGTGATCTACGAGACAAATTCAAGATTTATTAGTATCAATAGCGCGTAATGCGTTAAGTATCACGCGTACAAATGACTAAAATGATCCTACCGTGACAGGAGAGGGGGAAACATCGATCAGCTTTCCCGATTCCGTGGAATTATTTTCAGGTGGCAGAGTCAGAGAAAATTCACAGCGGTGATACATGTTAAAGTTATAATGTCCTGGATAATTCGTGTGAAGTACAAATTTTTTTATACATTGAGTTTTAGCGTTGAATAAGACATCCTGCAAAGAATCGCATGTGGACAATAGGATCGATAAAGAACGTGTTTGAGAATGATACAGTCTGTAATATATTTATATATGTTGTAATATCAATGCAGATGTATTGTTCTGACCAATTCATTAATTATTTGCATAGCTGAATCCATTTATTTGAATGTTAAATTTAAAACGATACTTTTTTACGTTTATTTAGTAAAATATCTTTTTTTGTAATATAGTTTAAAATACAAAATATATATATTCAATTATAAATAGCACTAGTAATTCGTCGTATTGCTTTGTAATTTAATCGTAAAAATTAGCTCGTGTCATCTCACCAAATGGAAGAACATACTTACCAAACCTAAAGTAAAATAATTATAGAAAAAGTCTGACCGCCTTGTTTTATCTCGCTTATGAGCGTGTGGACTGTGGATACGCATCTTATCCTCAGCTTTGTAGAATACTCTAGACGGGGCGCCGAGCGCGCTTAAAACATCCTCGCAAGTATCACCAAACAATACCTGAAATTACATTAGATTATAATATCAGAAATAAAACTATAAATTACCTTTTTGTTTTATAACAAGAAACAAGTCAGAAATAAGCACATCAAAATTCATGTTTGATAGTATAAATTTATGAAACATACAATAGATTCTTTTTAGCAGTCATAAGCTGCAGATTTTAGATCTGTACTTTAAATCTTTAGATGATATTATTTCTTGACAAAAATTATATATTGGAGTAAAGCGCAACCTCTTTGGTCAAACATCGTTTCTTCGGCTCTAACAGTGCTCTCGTTCCAGAACTACCTTCCGTGAAAAGATGTAGTCTGAGCCCACGAGTACGTGTTTTGTCTCGAATGATATCAGCTTTCTCCAAGTATAAATTGTTATGGTAACAGACCTATTTAAAAACAGATCCATATGCTTAACATTTTAATTTTCGAGTAATAGTAAAATAATTAATATCCCAGAAACATAATTACAAGTGGCAAAGGTGGCGGCGGTGTCTTAGAACCGTGTTCCTCACTGCTACCTCCGGCTGGCATATTTCCAACGTAAATCGCCGTTTTTGCGACCAGAGGAGAAGTCCCGTTAGGAAACTGTAACGAACCTAATCCATGGGCATAGCCTGGTTGGAATTTTGAGTCGATTGGAAAGTAAAACGACAGTCCTCGAAAGTTCAATACAAACACCTGCAATTTATTATTATAGCTATCACATGTCGCCCATATATTCTATAAATTTTAATTATTTTAGGTAACTTATTTTTTAGCAATAAATTCTTCAACTTTATGATTAAATTTTACAGATACCTGCTTTTCACTGTCATAAACACCAGGGTGAGTCGCGCCAAAAGAATGCTCTATCTGTTCAATTGAGGGTAACACTTCCGGCGAATTGAATGGCAAGCCGCAATATTTCAATTTTACTAACTTCATGTTATAAATCTCAATTATCTTAAGCCTTTGTACAACAGGATCGAATATAAGCCGAATGCCGTCGTGAGGTAAATTTATTACTAGATCTACGTCTAATGGATTCTGCGAACGTGCATAATGCTTCATGTATTATCTCATTATGCTATTTAAATTTGATGTACGATGCATGAAGTAAAAATTACTTGTTTATGCAGTAAATTTGCTTTGTGTGCATTATATGTGTGTGCGTGTATATATATGTATGTATATATATATGTCTCATGCCAAATAAATATCAGATGTACTTACAGTGTCACTATAAAGTACTTGCACTCCTCTTATGACACCGACTTGAGACTGTATTATCGATACCGACTGAGAAAAGTGCATACCTGTAAAAAAAGTAAGCTTAATATTCGAATCTTAAGTAAATAAACTGATACTCATGCATTTTTCTTTCATATAGTAAATAAAAATTTGCTTCTACAAGACTATATAAAAGAGTTTTGAAATTTAAACATGGAAAGGGATGCACAGTACTCTCAAAAACAAGTAAAAACATTCAATTAGTGCAATTGGTAAGCTAATTTGTATGAAATTGATTTTTATAAATGGAATAAATTGCTTGTACTTCCACCACAGTTGACCTGTGGACTTTAATTTTTATCTACTTTTATACACCTATTGCAATTCCATTTAATTATAAAAAAATTATTGCATGTCGCATTACGTGTTATAATAGAGAAAAGGGAAAAACATGTTCGTTTTCGCTTGTCGTTTCACGTTCAGTTAGATAACAGTGATAATTGTAGGACAATGTGAGGACACAAGGACGAATCATATACTGCGTGAGACAAGGTCGACGGACAACAATCGCTCGTTTTGCGTCTCACACGACGTAATTCAATCGTAAAAAGTTAAGGATAAGAGGGAGAATCTCAACGCTCGTTTGTCGCGCAAATCATAACAACGCGAGCGTGCGTATGCGCTTGCGTTTCGTCACTTGCCCAAAATAAATTCCCATTGCTCGCATCCGAGAGACCTCTCGGGCACCACTTCGAGCTCCAGCATCCTGCCCCCGTTCGTCTACCTGCCACGCTCGGAACAACGGAACAATGGTGCGTCGCGGGGGCGAGCGGCGTCTATTATCATAAAAACTGCGCTGCTCCTTTGTCCGTGTCCGCTCGATTACTAATCACCAGATAGCCATATTGTTGTCACATCCCAAACAACAGACCTCGCTCACTACTTCGCAGCGACTTCTACGGGTTGGCAAACTGTCGTCGAACAGCTGATACTCGCGACCGCGGGCCACAGGGAATGAAGAGAGAGCTCCCTGTGCGGAACGGGCAGCGATTATGTCGCGTTCACACTCAGCACGCACGACGCTCGAGACGCGATGTCTCTCCGGGGACACCTGGGGATTCGAGATTTTAAATTGTAAAAATCAAAATTCAACACCATCAGCACTGTCGCAGAAGTACCAGTAAATCCCCTGGTGGAAAAAATCCTACAAAATTCAATACAAATTTAAGAAATACTGCAAAAATCTACATGAAAATGCTAGAAATGGAACAATTTTCTAAATTTTTGTTAATTTTTGTATTTTTGTAGTGCGTCGTTTCTATAACTTTTACGAATTTCTCAAACTACATCAAACTATAATGAACTACAATTAACATTCTACACATTTCTAAGTAGCTTATTCCGACGAAAAAAAATTTCTATGAATAATTACAAAGTTAATAAGCTCTACTAAAAATAGAAATATAGTATACGTAATGTGAATTATAGATTTTTAGTATTGACAGTGTACATTTTGAAACGTAGTTAAATTAGACCGATATTCATATGGCCGATCTCATCAACTTCGATTAATTCAGATGATCGAATTTATAAATTGTCAAATGCAAAATTTAAAACTGATGAGTGGTAATATGAAATGGTAATGCGTGAATGTGTGAACGGGCATAAGAGATTCGGCGTGAATTGTCCCGAGAATCAAATCGCTCAAATGCAACGAGGATCGATCGATCACAATCGGGGACGATAGTCGGCCGCATTCAGAGCGGTCTGCTGACGTTCTACTCAAAGATGGCGTTGACGAGTGCGCCATGTTTCTCGTGATGTCCGAGCGTTAGAGAGACTTTTTCAGAAAGCGTGATCCGTATGAGCAAAATGGCTGATGATGACCCATGGTTGCTGAAGGAAGACGGCTGCTTGAACGTGGACACCGAGTGCAAGAGCATAATCTATCACGCCAATCTAAACGTTCTGCTCATCACCACTGGCAGCGCACAAGTATACGTGTTCGATGTCAACTCCGGCGTGATCTTGCAGAGGAGTTCCCTGTCGGGTAAGCGTGCAGCTTCTTGTCGTCAGGACGATCGGCTCTGTCCTCCGGTCAGGCCTTCCCCGGGGAAACGGCGCGGTCCAAGCCCGGTCGGCACTATGTCGCCTCTCCCGTCGTCGTCTTCGCAACTGTCCAGCCGACGTTTGCGGAATACTGTGCGATAACGCCTCACGCGAGTCAAGGTCGCGCACGTTTTCCCGAGTGCGCGACGACACTTCCTCCTCCTCGTCGAGATCCTCCAGCGCGGAACGCTGCCATGAAGCCGGTAGCTTTTGCTCGCCGTTTTGTCTCCCCGGCGGTCCAAAGGGTCGAGAAAATGATCTTGCAGTCTGTTCCATTTCGCTCTCGCGTTTTCACGCCTTCTAGCAATTTTCCCTGTTCTTTTGTCTCACGTGGCACGAAAATGAATTGGTGTCTTAAGCCCAAGGAAATTAATGCGGTGCGATTAAGAGGAATAGATTTTATAACACTTTACATTGTGCAGTATTCCAATAATGTTCTTTGTTATTGTTTTCCAAGGGCTACTTCCATCAGTAATATTTTATCTGATGAAATACCTAAAAAAATTTTTTTATGAGTGGTTTTTTTTATTTTCATATAGCTGCAGTAAAGAGCCAGTCTTTAGTATAAGTTTGAAAAATAGAAATATAGATTGTGTTTTAAAATCAAGATATTTAAAAAATTAAATTGTCGCTCATGTTTCTTAATATCAATACGTTTATAAAAACTTTATTAATTGAAACCTTTGAATAATTTTTTTTCTAAGATTGTATTAAACATATGCCAAAATGTTAGTGTTAATATTATGTAAAATACTTATTATTTAGTTAGTTAAACAATTTTATAAGATTATATGATAGCAGTACAAAAATATTTTAATATTTAGATAATATTATTGCATTTCATGCAATGATTAAAAGTAATTTATTTTTTTGTAACAATTCTCATAAATTTTTATTAAAAATATATACTAATTAATTATTGAAATATATTATTATTGAAAATTAAAGTGAAACATATGTGAAATGTGTGAAGAGTTATATAAGCTATTTATGTTTATATTGCAATTGTGATTGTTATAGCTAAACCAAATGGGAAATTACAAGGGATATATTTATCGGATGGAATAGACAAAGTGTTGTATACGGATGGGCGAGGGATTGGCATACGTAGCGATTACAATGGGGTCCTGTTATTGGATACAATTTTGCAAATACCAGTTTCCAAAAGCGAAGATATCGTGAAGCTGGAACTATTACTGTCGGAGGCAACGATACTGCTTCAATGCCTACAGTGTGTAGAATTGCCGGGTGTAGAACATTTGCTGGAGGTGCTGCAAGAACTTTCAAGTAAAATTGTTACTGCACAGGCAAATCAGAAGAAGGGTATTAAGGCTCAAAAAGTAAGTACAGTTTATCAGTTTAAGTTAAAAAGTATTTTTTAATCTTTATAAATATACACATAATTAACTGTATTTTTATGTAATTAATTTTGAGTAAGTTTTATTTTAAGAGAAATTTTATTAAAAACAATGTGAAAGCAAGAAATAATTAAAGATATTGTTATAAATAGTTTGTTATATATTTTCTGTTAAATAAGATCAAAGTAATTTGTAAAATATATGTAAGGTATACGTTTAATAAATTTTTATACAGCACTAATAATGTTTATCAATGTTAAAACTTTGTATATGAAAATTTTAATGGAAATTTTAATTGCAGTGGAATACGATATGCTTGGAATTACCACATGGATCTTTAAAACTCGTCTGCTCCGGCTTAGTAATGGAATTAAAAAGGCAAAATCGGCATATAGCAGCACTGCCCATTGCCTCCGCGATTAATGAACGACTAAATGGCCTATTGCCTAGTCTTGCGTTAGAAGGTGGCCCCACTGATAGAGCATTAATGTTTAGCGAAGCAGCACGTCGTAATACTTTTCCAAAATGGCCACATATGAATTACAAGTACGTAACGCGTTCCAGTGTCACGAGTGTCAGTTTCTGTCAACTCGAATATAGTCTCTTTTATTTAATAACTTTTTTTTATATTCCTCACGTAAGATTGAGGTAATGAATGCACTTACAGACAAAATTGTAACTGAACATATGTTTCAGATGGGCTTTACCTGACCAAATGGCGCAGGCTGGTTTCTATCATGAGCCAAATGCTACTGGTGATGATAGGGCTATGTGTTTCACTTGTAATGTGTGCTTGGTATGTTGGGAGCCCACCGATGAGCCATGGTCGGAGCATGAGAGGCATTCACCCGCATGTCCGTTTGTTAAGGGTGAATATACGCAGAATGTTCCGTTATCCGTCACTCTCGCAACAGCTCCCGCTCGCGAGGCAGGAGATACAGTGGACGTCATAGGTACTACTAATGTCACAGGCCTCGCGGCTACAGCCTCTTCCAATGGTTTTGTAAATATTTGGAACATAATGAATCAATTAAAGGTAAGCTATTCATGATTTTGCATTATCAATGATAAATTATTTATTTGAAAACTAAACCGGATATGTATATCATCTTTTTTCCCCTTCACTAAAGTAACATATGTTATTTTGCAGCGAGAAGTATCATTTTATATATCGCCCCTGGATCAAGAAATAAACAATAAGGAATCTATACAGTTTTGTGCCGCGAGAAATTTGACGCCTCCATATTTAACGAATCTAGGCTCGGACTCTGATCCACTTTCGGAATACAAGCCCTCGTCGTTCTGTAAGGTGCAAGTTACGGCGCTCTCGGTGGTAGGGTC
This sequence comes from Solenopsis fugax, assembly GCA_003595255.1. Taxonomy (NCBI): domain Eukaryota; kingdom Metazoa; phylum Arthropoda; class Insecta; order Hymenoptera; family Formicidae; genus Solenopsis; species Solenopsis fugax. The sequence goes on along the minus strand of QKQZ01053492.1, from coordinate 25,783 downwards.
TCCGGTGACCCTGAAAGAGGAAGCGAAAAGCGCCAACTCTACGACTTCATCATCCATAAATATCGAGACGACGGAGCATAAAATTCGACCATGCTTAGTGTGCGGAGTTACAGTGACTGTTAACAATTCCTCGCAATTGAGAACTTTAGAGAATGTGTGGGCCGCCTCGAGCGATCTAGCGAGCTCGTCGTCGTTGGTTCGCGCAATGAACAGTGTAAATAGTGCTGCCAGTGATACTCTAGATATAATGAAGGTAGCGGGTGATAGGTACATATCGTCGAGGTTGCATTACTTAGTACTGTATGACTTTCATCATAAGGCTGCGACGGCGCAGCCCATCAAGGAGGACAATTCTAAAGAATCAAAGACTAAAAAGACTTTATCCGGGACAGGAACCAGCGCCAGCTCAAACGGCGGACGCCAAGAGAGCTTGTATCAGGAACTCTTTCTCAGTAAAATTTTTTATGAAGTGCCAGTTATCGAAGATGTAGACTCGGACATGGTAGTACCGCATTATGACGGCATCTTCCCGCCCACTCCTCTAACTGCTTCGTCCTCCAACGGCATTTATTCAAATCCGATTGGTATTCCCTTTGGTCCGACAACGTCCACTCCCTATGATCCTAATTTTGTCGCCCCTATCAACGGTTCGACCCATTTCGCATCGACATCCGACTTGACAACGATAAACAAAAAGAGCTTAGATCTTATGAAAATTACCAAGGCAGAACCGGTGGTTGTTAAAACGCTGGCGATAAACGCTCCGGACACTCTCCGCATTACGTATATAACCACGTCCAAGGACGGAAGATACTTGTACGTCGCAATGTGTCCCGCGGATAACGCTTCCGTCGAATCTTCTTCGTCAAATACCAATCAGATGGACGTTGACGACGAAAGCGATTTCTTCCCGCAGAAAAGTTATATGTACTGGGACCATAACGATAGCCAGTCAAGCAAATTAATAAACGGCGAGATCCACGGTAATGAGAACAGCGCGAATGCCATGCTGCTCGTGTACGCCTTGGATTTTACGGGCCCAGTAGTGAAAGTGGTGTCGGAACCGCTGGTGAAGCGAGAATTACCTTTGGAACAGGCGCCGATAGAACATGTACTCCTTCCTCTTCAAGAGAAACAAAAGTGCACGTCGTTTTCTACTAACTCTAGTACCAATTCCACTAGTAATGCAACCATTCACGAACCTGCCGGACAAGTCGCTCTTGTTTGTAAAGACGGCGTGGTCAGATTATTAAACTTAAGTACACTGAAGACTGTGACGGAGGCGAGATTAGACGGAAAGAAATTCATCTCTGCGACTTATTGCAACAGTAAGTGTTCTTATAGATATCTATAGTGTTTCTAAAAGAAAAGTAAACGAGAGCAACTGGGAGATTAATTTCGAATATTTGCGGGAACATGGTGAGGATTCGTATGTTAAGTTTGTTAACTTTTTCAGGTTTGGAAAGATTGTGTGTGTGCACGAGTGATGGCACATTGCATTTCTTCATTACGGCGGAGGAAGAGGACTCCGCGGAGGAGAAAGATGACGTTGACGATGTGAACATGGGTAGTGAGGGGAGCTGTACTTGTGAAAATATAGCTCCCAGTACGTCAACGTCGTCGATTTGTTAGTAAGTTTCATGCAGCAAATTTTATTTCGGTTTTATTTTCAAATTTGCACATTTCAAGAGTTGTGCTGTAATGTTTTTGATTTTAATTTATTATTAATTCTTGAATGTTTATATTTTAAACGTTTCAGCGATGAACTATTAGCGCATAAATCGAATTTCTCGTACTGGGACTTAGGACTGTTATATGAACTTACACGATTCAGTCGACATTCCCCTGCATATAGCGCGACCGTCCCTCCGTGCTGGAGCGAAATGATGCAAGCTCAGAGACAAAGACGTCATCCGCAGCATCTTCATCAATCGGAAGATCAGCATCATACAAGAACATGGCGATTGCAAAATGACTCGTAAGGCGATATAAATGTTTCAACAAATATATTATCTCGGAATATCTCAGAAAAATTTTTTGCATGTTTTAATTGCGAATTTTCTAAATTATTAAAATATTTATATTGAAAATTATAAAAAAAAATTGTAAGTCAAATAATATGCTGTAATTTTCGAAAAAAAGAATGGAAAAAAAATCCGCAATTGAAAGAAAATATAATTGTGAAATTCTAATATATTTGTATATTATATTAGGACTACTTGGGATGAACATGTGTTCGAACTTACTTTACCTCGAAGCGCAGCAGGAAGTATAGGGCACGTTGATGTCCGATTTACCTTGCACGCATTCTGTCAAGAGTTACCAACTATTCAAGTTACTTTATTGAAGCAAAATATAAAGAGGATTGGCCATCAGAAGATACCAACCACCTCCGTAGACGAGAGAATTGAATTTAACATAGGAACCGAACAAAAAAACGAAAATCCGGTCGTCACAGAACAATATCAACGTCAACATAACACCGAGATTCTTTGTGGTCCTATTGACTTGCATCGTTGCGTAGATCTATCCTGTCGCTCAGGATGCGTAACGTTAACAAGTCCGAAATTATTTCGTTCGAAAGCTAGAACGCTGCTTGTTCACATCAAAGCTTTAATAGATCAAAAGGATGGAGTGAGTAATGTATTTATCAATCTTTTATTATGGCCTTTCTTTATATACGATAGAATCGGTGTTTGATTAAGGTATTTTCTTTTCTACTCTCAAGGCTTCGTCTGCGAAATCAAAAGCAAATTTAGCAGAAAGTAAACCACCCACTTGTAAAAAATTGAAAATATTTGAAGTACGTCCGCTTGTGCCTCCTAATACTGGGGAACGATTTGATGAGGGCGCGAATAGCAAAAAATTAGGATGCTACGTTGGTAAATATATAATCTAAGGATTTATTAATATAATATAAATATATTAATAAAGTTATGTCATATAATGCATAGAATGTCTTTAAGTAATTTACAATAAGTTTTTATGTACTTTTTATACGCGTGATAATTTTATCGTCACCAGATTTTTAACATAATAAGAAAACGCTGGTCGTTTTACATTGAACATTTTGCATATTAAAAATATGAAAAAATATATGCATTTATTTTCTATTTAAGGTTGCAATTGGATTCATGAGATCTCCATCACAGTGAGAGCAGTAAATCCTACTAGTATGCCTGATGAAAGAATGCAGAGGTGTGCTATGTTAGAATCCAAAACTTTTGTCGATAATCTTTTGAACGTCGCATGCTTGCAAGTACCTGTCGAGTAAGTAATGAGAGTAATAGAAACTTAACAGCATTTGAGATTTATAGAAAGTTAACACGTACATATGATTGCAGTTCTCCTGTTGTACAATCTATTGCTCTCGACATTCTGATATGGGTAGCCTCAATAAGATTAACGAGATTACGCAGCATTCAGAATAGCGCGGAGATTAAGGCTCTTCAATTGGAGACGATACGTTCCGTGCAGGGACGATTATCCAACTTATTACGAACATGTCTCTTACATGCTGGCAGAAGTATAGCGCACAAATGCGTCAAATTAATTGTTCTTTGCAGCGGGTGAGCCATCATTCAAAATGATACTCTATTAAAACGATCACGATTAAAAATGATGTACGACGTTAATTATACGGAATTTTATAATAAATGTTTACCATTTATTTAGGGGATATTATAGTATAGAGGATTCACCGGTTCAAACCTTTGACGAGGCCATGCTCTCTGTATTGGTCAACTTACTGCCGTCGATAGTAGAAGTTCATTGGGCCGGTTCATTGAGATGGCTTCAATTACTAATTACCAGATTTTTGCCATTAGACAGAAACTATAGTATTGCCCACAAGTGTGTCTCCCTAGTGCAACAGATAGCCACGGAAATATCTAATAGAGTGAATTCTTACCATTTGTTGCTCGCAACAAGGTTGAGTATTTCTTAACTGTTTTCTTACAATTTTTATATTTGTTTATTGTTATAATCTTATTAAATCGATTTTTCTCCAGGTTTGGTCTATATAATACGCCTTTTGAAACAGAACTCTTCGACTTGGAGCCACCAATATTACCAAAGTTTAATTCAATGCCCGTAACATACGCGTCCGTTGTAGCCAATGAGCAAGCAGGCCCGTCTGTCGCTTCATCAAGTGCTGTACATTCGTCCAAGATATCACAGGATTCTATTGATTTGAGGGACCTACTCACAGTGCCTACACATCCCGCTGGTGAATTTGTAATATCTAGCAAATTAAAGGCATTGTGCGCTAATCACAATATGAGAGGTCTCCTCGAGGTAATATTACTTAAATAAAATATATTACATCGACGATGTTCTACATTATTTATGATATTGTATTTAAATGTTGATTTAGGTTGAACCTCTTCATTTCACTTGTCACGCTGCCTCCGATGGCACGAAGATGGAAAAGATTGATCCTGGCATGAACACAATTAATATCGGACCCACTTTGTACGATAGTACAGCAACAAGCAACAATGGTGTACCTGATATTAAAACGATGCCTCATACATATGTAAGTCCCCTTACATGTCTTAAATCTGTTAAGAATTGATTCAATGGAATTTTCAATGGAATTACGTGAGATATTTTATAACGACGGTATAAGAGTGAGCACATAAAGTGTATCATTGCTTTGTCAAAAAGCGGTACGATATAAATAATAGTGGTGATATTATAAATGTTTCATGCAAATGTGTCATTAGGCAAAATAAACTCGAGCAGACTCGAGTACATTTGTAAAATTTGTACAATCTGCGAAATAGTACGCTATATAAATTCTCAATGTTCATGGAGTAGGCAAGGCGAATTACGTTATTTCTTCGTAATTAACAGTGGCTGTGTAATGACTGTTCAAAGTCATAAATCTGTAAACGTCATATGCACAGTATAGATGTTAAAGGTAAATGAATTTTAATTCAGATAGAAATATTAATTGTAGAACTTGGATGCTGGATCGCTAGGACCACATGTTCAGGCTAAATCGACAGCTACGTTAAGCGATCTGCTTAGTATATATACAGGAAGAGTGCTAAAGAAGCCATCTCCGCAACTATTGCTCACACCTGATGAACAATCAGACTATGACGAAGCTAACGAAATGTCTGGCGACAACCAGACTTGGCATAGCACACAAAATAATATGCCTAGCTCACACATATTAAGTTCCATTGTAACAAAAGAAAAGTCATGCGTACAAAGTATCAGTACCACTGTAAACAAAGTTGAGGAGGGCAATCCTAAAAAGGTAGATTACATAGACAAAGACACGCACCACTCTTATTTTTTTCTTCTTTTTTATAAATACCTGTTTCTAAGTTCAGTGATACACTGTACCTTTCATCGTTTTCAATCGCTTTATTAATTTGCTGGTCGTAATAGACACTTGTTCGCTAGAAGATTCTCTATTCATCAAACGCAGCTGAGTGATGCAAGTTGCATGAAGTTACGTGAAATTCATTGAATTATATATATTCGATGTTAATATTATTGTTGCATATAATTAGTATTGTTTTTTGTACGCTCATAGGTTTTCCTCCAGTTCTTTTTTTTAAGTTACTTGTTCATAAGAAACTAGCTGTCAACTAGTTTTATATTAACACTATCATTGAAATAATTCGCATTTTTTATGTATACTTGCAGTCAATACAGTTTCTTTTCTTTTTTTAGACACTTTTTTAGTCGCTTTACTGTTTTACGCAATTAAGGATAGTTATAATTACCGATTTAATATATCGAATAAAATCTCATTTTATTTTTTATATATTTATTATCGTATTGTACGCGGCAATCGATGATTTTTGCATAGTTCAAAGCAGATTCGTTTCTTTACGTATAAATTAACAAATCTACAAATGTGTATATTTAGAAAATTACAAATATGGTTTCACGCGTGCGCGTTTTAATTTATAACTGTTTGAAGTGTCTCATGATTGACGACCTTAACACAATGATAAATTAATGAATGTAGAATTGATTAATGTTCTATTGAAGTAATATTTGTAACTAATTTAAAATATAGTTTTGTTATTTATTTGCTATTTTTAGTTTGCGGAAAGATTCCTATTTGCTTGCAACTCGAAAATTATATTGTTATATAAGAATTATGTTGATTGAGAGAATTCGATAGAGAATGCGCCATTGAGTTTACGGTCGCGAGTCGTGGGATTACGTATGGCATAATTTTTTATGTATTTCAGTATATATCCGAAATGCAATTGTCTTTTTCACAATAATAATCGTCGCAGTGAATGAATCAGCATTTCGCTTCTTTATATTTTCGGCACATTGTGTTTGGGAAGTGTGTGTAAGCTGTGAAAAAATTAGTTATTTCACCAGCGATTAATAAATTCCGTATGTTGCAGCGAGAAGATATTACATTCCCGTGGGGGAGGTTGCTGTGCTGGCCACCTCAGCAAGCGTTGGTTGTCGAACGGATGCACTCGGGAGCTCGTCGATTCGTTATTTTAGACTTCGGGTCGCCCGTATTGTTGACCGATCTGATGATACCTTCGTGCAACGATCTGGTATCGCTGTCCATAGACATCTGGACTAAGAGCGAGGAAATAGATGGCACGCGGCTTATCGTTGCCGGTGATATTGGAAGTAAGCCCTTGATTGTCTGCGATCTTCAACCACCGCCTGTGTGCAGATATTTGAAGGTAATATATATATGTATATATATTACATTAATAATGATAGATCTTTATTATAATTATTCCTTTTTGCTTACAATATTCATAAACTTCTTTCTGATCTTATTTGTTTTATCTTATAGTTTTATGTCCTAAAACATTATTTTAAACATTAAAATCATCTGCAATATTTTTTATTATTTCTTTAATTTTTTATTCATATTAATCTACTTGTCTTTGTTTGCGTTCTACTTATTATAATATAGTAATAAGTTAAATTTTTATTTAAATTTAATTAATATTTATTAATCAATTTTAATTAATATTTATTAGATCACTACGATCGGGCGCTATGGAATGTCCACAACTACGTGTAAAATACCATTAGGAATGTTTTACGGACATATGGTAGTTTTGCCTGGGGAAGATTACTCCGAAGTAAACGATGCTTCATCATTTGATGCCGACATTTTTGATTCTTCTTTACAAACAACTATTGATACGCAATGTAACATATTATCAGCTTTAGCAGAGGATGTACAATGCAGGTACATAATTAAAATATAATAAAAGAAATAGTAATAAGTGTGTGCGTGTATGGTTTCTGTTAATTTACAGAAATGTTCTTTTTTTGTTTCCAGATTTAGTTTAGCTACTGAAAGATTAAAAACTTTGCTGGATCCATTACTGTGTTCGGAAACTCCTAATGTTATGCATATGCAAAATTATTTATGTTACAACAAGATATCTAATGAAAGTAAGGAACAGCCATCGGCAAAGATAATGTCGACATACCAAGTGAGTTATAATTATGAATGTTATTTTCTCAGATAAGAACACTTTAAGTTTACTTCAATGAAATGATTGACACAATTTTGATTGATATGCATAATTCATCTATTATTTTGTTGTAGGAATGTATTATGTTCCAACATCAATTAAATGTTGTACGAAGTGTTTGGCGACGTCTTGAGTGGTGGAGAGGTATGCGGAATGTGCCAACAACGTCTTTTGCAAACGCACCCACCGACAAATTACGAGTACTCGAAGAAACTCTGCTTGACATTCTACTATATACTGTATACGAAATTGGCCCAGTACCCAGTGTATGTATATCATACAAATTTTAAAGTTTGAAGTTATATGATAGATCGCCAAAATAGCAAAATCTATGCTGCGATTTCTATCTAATATTGACGTGTGATATTTTTTATTACTGTATATATGACAAGCTTTGCATATGTGATTTTTTTTTAATATAGATGTACCGACCGACATCGTTATACGAAGTTTTTACTCCAACAATTTGTGAAAAGTTTTTCCATTCGATATGCGTTGTAACGCCAGCCCCACGTTTGCAACTCCATGCTGTCGCGCTCTTAGCTGGCATGGCGGGACATCAACCCTGGTGGGGCAACTTCTTATCCAATACCCTGATAAATCTTTACTCGTCGGCGTCCACTTATATTTTCCCGCAAGATAGGTGAGGTTTGGAATATTTCGCTGTACGTTTACAAGTCACATACGTGTGATTTGTAAATATTATTTTTTACTATTAGAATGTAAAATGAAAAGATACAAATCAGAAGAGAATTCAGAAAAATTAATTTTTGTTTCCTTCTCGTTAATTTATATGATTTACAAAACGTAAATTTTAAATGTAATATAAAATGCGCATGTCTTTATCATCTAATTTTGTTTTTAGAGTCTTTATTTTATTAACGTACCTTGGACGGAAATCATTAATAGCCGGCGGAAATAAATCTTCCGTTATTGAAGCCATGGTTCGTACGTTGGGTAAATTACTAGCTCCTCTTACGAACGTGCCATCCAATTCCAATCGACTGGACATCACCTTAATAGGCTGGGTATTATTATTTCTATCGGTATGCTTAGATATCATCGCACCACCGCCGTGCTTCGAGGACAATCACGAGAAAACTAGAGAACAAGGTATTTTATATGCGGCATGTTTATGCACATTTTTGCAATGTTTTCTTTATGAATAGCATACTTCAAAAACACGCAAAATTAACAGATAACAGAAAAGTAATTCTACACACGTACATGTAAAAATATCTTAAAATAGCAAATGTAGTACTTAAATTCAATCTTAAAAAATAAAGTATTCCTCTTTTTACTTATTACGTTTTTCACAATATTTTTTTGTTTTGGAAGGTTTATTTGCCCGTTGGGAGTTTATTCAAGGAGAATCGGCCATGCAAAGGAGATATGTCAATGCTAATCGATCATCAGCTTCTCGTAGCTATCGTAAAAGATTACAAAAGCGGTTATTGCATCACAAACAGCAACTTCATGAATTAGAACAAGCCAAAAAATCTGCAGCGTCCAAAGTATGTACATAATGTTGTCAAAGCAACAATTTTTATAAATTTTCGTAAAATTATCATTAGGTTATATAAAGTTATCAATATTTTTGCCTAGAGTATACTTTCTATACTTTCAGTTAATTTAATAATATATATAAAAATAATGTATATATGATGTATCTAGGGATTGATGACTATTTCATCTGATGCCGCTTCATTGTACAATAAAGTGGAAGCGACCCTAAAAGTTCAGGAACGTTATTTCAAGAAGACACTAAAACAACATTCCGCAAAGCATTACAAAGATATTCTTAAGAGAAATGAGTCATTGCTCCGCAGTCCGTGTTGCAGTCAGGCGCGATCCAATACTAGGTTGGTGCAAAACAAAAGTTTCTGTTTTGTCTAATTTTTAAAATTTGATCCAAACAAGGAAAATTTTATTACATGTATATATTTTCAGCAAATCATCGGATGTCATGGATTTGGAAGTCGAATACAACATGACAAATTTATCTCATCAGAATGTCTTGCCAGTAGCTCGCGGTCTCATTGCACTCATTTTACACAATTCGGCTAATGTGGATTTATTTCTGCTAGCTTGCAAGGTAAGGTATACTAAATTTAAAAACATGCAAACACATCAATGTGCTGCATCCTTGTTAGACTCATATATTGCAAGATTTATTCTCTCTAATTTAATTACAATAATTAGTTTAATTAAATTTTCATTTCAACTCGACCAAAGTTGAGAGCTTTGTTATTTGCAAAATTTACTTTTAAAAATTTGAAAATGTATTGTCAAATAATTTTGGAATATTATAATTTGGAAGAGAAAAATATTTTTTATTTGAATTTTACGAGCTTTCTACCTGTATTATTTTTCGTTATCATAATTGGCTTTGTAATTTGTAATGTGAAGTTTGTTATAAAATGCATTACACAAAAGAGAAAACAAATTTTTTACATAGATTAGAACATGAATCTTTCAATATCTCTTGACAATTTAGTTATACAGATGAAGCAGTTGGATATATCCTATAATATCTATGTGGCTTTATAATTATATCACTATAATTATATTTTTGAATTATCGTATATAGGTAGTCGCTAGGCTAGTAGTATCTACACGTCCCGCAATAGGCTTGTGCGAGCTTATGACCGAGGAACAACTCTTGAAATTAATCAGATTGGCAACAGACACGTCTGACGCTGCTTGGTCATCACATGCCGTTTCCTGTCTTCTAATGGATTTATTAGAAGGTAATTATAATTTATTATTTGTTATAATGTCATAAAAAAATAGTTATAATAATAATTTAAAATAATATTTCGTTCACATAATAAACTTTAAAAGCATTAGAAAGTTTGCTATCTTTTTCTTGAAATAGAATGTAGTAGATCCTAGCGATTTGATTAAAATATAAGATAAATATAAAATAAATAAACAAAACTCGATTTGCAGGAGGACGACTGTATCCTAGAGCGTGTACTTCTACACATGAGGGTAGTCCGTCCGAGGAGATTTTAGAACCTCTAGGGAATCATACGGACGAAAGTCGTGCGGCGGCGGAGGAGGATTCGACAAATGTTGCTAGTACCAGCGCACCTTCTGCTGCCACATTAAGTGAAGGATTCGCCGAAGGAGATGCGGATGAGGACGTGCAAGATAATATTGTGGTAACTTCGACCACTGCTGGCACGTCAAAATCCAACGGCTATTTGCCGTCTCTCTTGGAATCCGACGATAGCGAATTAGAAGACTTTCTGGATGACATATTGGAACGTGGCAGAAACATGTTGAAGAAAGACAGCACAGTATCGAAAATATTAACTTCTGCCATTACTGGGTATTTAAATTTTCTTTCGCTCTCTCTCTTATTCTTGATATTATTTTTTTATATATTGACGATTAATCCTTAAGCATTACCGCTTTTTTTTTTGTAACATCAATGTTGGCGTAAAATATTTTTAGTGTTGATTATTAAAGGCGTATATGTGTAAAGCAATACTTAATTTATTTTAACACTACGTTTGTATTTTTCTGTATACTAATTAATAATTTTCACGATAAAGTAGTTTAAATTTTACAAGAAATTTCATCTATCCAGTATTAGTATTTAAGAATTGATACATCTTATTTCTTTTTCAAATTTTGTATAATTTTATAATTTTATTCATTTTGGCACACACATATATCTGATTGAAAAATAATAAATGATTTATTTTTAGGAGCATTTCTTTAGCGATGGACGCACGCTTGGAATATGGTGTTGAAATGGGCGTGGAAATATCACTAAGGATACTGTCTACGGTCGGCATGTACAATCTACCTCACAGCATAAATGCAACCATACACGTTAGTTTATACATTATATTGCTTTTCTTATTTTTCATGCTGTTGAAAATAATTAGAAATTATTTTCTTTAATGTATTAGATGTTTCAAAAAATTTTTCTCAGCAAGAAAGAGAAGCGGATAATTAGTAATGCTAGTTAAGAAATAATTATTGCGAAGGTATGCCAATGTTTTATACGAATCGAATTTCATATGGTAGGTGCCGACAGAAGCAAATCGCTGTTGTCAACAACCATTTTTGCGTACCGAAACGAACGACAGAAGTCAGGAAACTGGGAACTTTTCTGATCCTACTCCTTCTAATCTTTCAATGTTAACAAGATGTTTCGAAAAGATGTTCACAGATTTATATCTACGAGTGAGTTATTTACTAGCGAAATAAAATATATTTACAACATGTTATTAGATCAGTACAGAATTAGTTTTATTTTTAAATACAAATCTTTTGTATTAAAAATTGTATTTTATTTTATTCTATTTTTGTGTTCATACAACAGAATAACAGTACGAACTTGGAACTCGTTCTCCAACTTTGGTTCGCATTGAATATGGACGCCGCTACTGATCATCCAGGCTCGCAATTTGACCCTTCTTTAATACCTCTGATTCCACTCAGTCCAGCCGCCATTTCCAGTCTAATATCTGCATTATCGTGGTAAATAATTAAATAAGTTTACTGTGGATGAAAATACGAGCCACGATAATATTTAATTTTATTCTGACATGTGTTATTAATATTTTTGTAATGCATTTTTAATTTATGTATTAAATTTTAGGCATACTGGAGTTTCTTTACGTGCTTGGTGTCTTGCGTTGCAATGTTTAACTATCGTCTGCAATCAACCATTACGAAGATATTCCGGTTTAGACGGTTTTGCACCTAGTAGTCCTTCTATGGCTAGTTGTATTGTTAAAGAACGCAATACAGGTCCTATGTTATTGCGCCTACTTTCCGGTAACGGATTAAATATCAATACAATGGATAAGCAATATATCATGGTGAGGATGCACACACATTTTCTTTTTATTACAGATTTTATAGATAATTCGTATTGCTTATTTAATGTGTCAAAGATTAGTTGAGAATCAAAATCGCATCGAAATTGTATTTAGGATTTTATGAAATATGTTAGAATATGTTAACTAAAAAATTTATTACTATTTCAGGCCGGGCCTACAGTTTGCCAAGCATTACACGATTTTCTAATTAGGTTGGAAATGATGTGTGATGTTATTACAACGGATAGCTGTTTAGGTAATTCCTTGAAGGATCTTCTTCTGCAACTGGTATATCAACTTGTGCAACCAAGCGGGCCGCTCATTTTAAGGAAGGGACCTTTAGATGCACAGTGCAAATTAATAACATCTGTAGTTAATCTGAATTATGTCAATACCGACTTAGGCATCGCTATGAGCATATCTGAATGCGTTGGTGTGTTGGTTTCGACATACGTCAAAGGATCCGAAGGTAAAGTTTTATCTTTATCAAATATATTTTTATGAATAAAATTAATGATAAAAGAGTCTCAATGTATATACAAATATTGTTCTAACAGTTGGTGCACAGTGTGGAGGTGCTGTTGATTCGGCTAATCAGTCTGGTAGTTTCGGCGGTCTGTTTGCTTGCGTGCTCGGTGGTGATGCGAGACAATGTCGTCCCGCCTCATGGGATACTTTAATCGTGGCTCTTATCAAATTAATGTGTACACTTATCCAGACTCCATTACCGAACGTACGTATTTTGTATTTGAGAATTGTTAAAGAAATTTATTTATATTAATTTATTTTTTAATAACAGAATAAAATTGTGTTTTGTATTTTAGTTTATTTAAGAATGCTTTCTGTTCCGTGCATTATAACATATTTTATTTCTGCAAATGCTTTATAGACTTGTCAAGATCAATCGGAAGAGTCAGCGGAAATGGAATTATCTGAGACAACCTGGAGGTCTAGAAGTAACGCAAACGATTCTCAGAACGCGAACACCTGGCAAACGGATGAGAGTAAAGCGGCGGAGCAACGAAACTCCTTTCATCTACAACAACCTAAAACTAGTAAACCCGTGCCTTGTCTCGCCGATACTGGTAATATATATTAATCTATATAAAGGATAACGTATTTACTGTACTCCACAAAGTATGCATAGTTTTATTAATTGTATGTTCATTTTTAAGTTCTGCAGCATGAACCGACTATGATGCGTTTATTGGGCGCTCTCGGTTATAGCACGGGATCCTCATTAGCTATGCTCTTAAGCGAAAGTGCAACTGCACCATTGACTACCGAGCTCGGTGATCCAGCTTCAATACCGGATGCGACGTTCCAGCTCCTTACGACCCTTACAAAAAAAGCTAGCGATCCAAGTCTAGTTCTCAAGCCGCTTTACCACTATCTCTCTTCTTGTAAGAATTTATACATTATTTATATATAAGAATTATTTTTTATTATTTAATTCTGCGTGAAAGAAAAAATATGTTGCATCTTTTTATATACAAAACCTTGTTTTCGAGAAAATAAAACTTATTTGTAGCATGCGGAGAAACCGAATTGGGAGTTATGCAGCTATCCGAACCTCTTCTCTGGTACATCCTAAGGGTATTGGATAATGCGTCATCGTTATCTATTTTTACTGCAATGGGCGGCGTGAAAGTGCTCTGCGAGAATCTCGTGAGATCAAGTAATAGCGGTACCGCCGGTGCTTCCACCTCATCAGGAGTGATTGCCCTCGTCATGGAACATCTGTCGAATGCGCCGAACGTGATGCATAGTATGATGCCGAGTAGCAGCAAAAAAGGTGTCAGTTCATTGGAGACTCACGATGATGGTTTACTGAATTTTGCGCCTCTCGGCTCAATATCTTGGTTGAATCCGACTGCGCAACCGGCGGATGTTCTCATACAGAACGCCACTCCTCACAAACGCGCGAGAACACCGGCGTGGTCATATCATTTTTATCCCGACGAGGCATGGGTCGATCTCACCATCACTTTACCGTGCGCTATCTTGCTTAGGAAAGTGGAGCTACAACCACATCTCACGGCGTTGTCCAGTAAGTTTATAACGCCTTGAAGAAGTTGATGAGATTCTCGAGGTTTCATGATATTAATGTTGTCTATTAGCGTTTGTCTCTTTTTGCATTTACAATGTTTGTCAGGATTAAAAAGGCTCATTAATTTATGAAACCTTATTTATTTTTAGCAATATATTTCTTTACATTAAATGCATTTCCTTCAAACTGCAGATTTTTTCGCCAAAATAAATTTTTGTAAAAGAAAAATTGATTTATCAAAGAATTTGTAGTTCAAGAGAAGTGCGATTAATGACAATCCTAAACTGTTCTTTCTAATGTACGCGCATTTGTTTGACAGCATGTCCATCGGCTGTAGCATTAGAAGTTTCGAGGGAGAGTAATGGTCCATTGACACCGGTTTGTCCACCGATGCCAACAGCAGGCTTAACATATATACGTGTTACCTTATCGCAACCAGAAGTCGCGACTTCCGTATTGGTGCGCCTATACAAACCACGGGACTCGACAAACATAAATCTTAGTCAAATAAGATTACTGGGTACCACCGCGTTTGGTGAAATTAAAACGAATCCGGACACGATAGATGAAGAACAACTGACGAAGACTAGGTAACATCATTTTCTCTCCTGTTCCAAAAGTGAGCGCCATTGGCGCCATTAAAAATTTATCACGGCTATGAGAATTGAAAGAACTTATTTCTGATAACATTTATGTAGCTTGGGTTGGTTGCGATTACTGCATCAGTGCTTATCAGTAAGTACACTGAACAGTAATCTGGCCGTCGAAGTGCTTAATTCCGCGGCTTCGGTCGAAGGCCTGGTCGAGGCATGCTGCAACCTCCTGTTACTCCCAGCACCGTCTCTCTTTACTCCCAACCTGGAGAGGGTTCTATTACAACTTGGCTTACACTCTCGAGAGCTTGGACTTCGTCTCATTGGTCTCTTACTCAACAACAGGTCCACCCCTTTCTTTCAAGGTATCGCTTTGTTCTGTTTTCCGCAAACAAAATTTATTGATGGCTTTAAATATAGACGCGACCACCTTGAGCCTCGTGTTTCGAAGAGACTCGCATCTCAAATTATTTAGTTTGACTCTTCAAGTATAACATGTTGCGCGAGCGAGAAAGAGATAATTTTTTTATTCTGAAAAATATAATAAATTATGATAAATTAGGGTATAAGTAATTTTTTAAATATCTGCAAGATTAATAAAATTTAATAGATTATTCAGTGTTTTTATACAAAAATTGCCTTATGTTATCTTGAAAACTTTACATAATTAGTATTAATTTTATTAATATCGACATTAGTATCGATATTAACGAAAGTGTCTACTATTATTTAGTATGAATACTACAATGAATACTAAGGCTGTTTCTAAAATAAAATATTTAACATAATAGTTTTCTCTTTTAGGCTTACGATGCTATGATGATATACATTGTAATAATTGTGTTGTTAATTAACAGGAACTGTGACTTCCCAGGAAACGTCTATCGTACAGTTGGTTGTTGAATTGCTTCAGCAATTGTGTTCCATTCGAGACTTCAGCACGGAGGCTCGCATGAAAGCCGTTCTTACGTGGCTACAAATATCAGCCACGAATGGAATATCTCAGACGAACAGTAATCCCAATTCGGTGAATCCACCAGCGGTATACATTCACTGTGTGTCTTCCATCATTTGGAAGGCTCATCAACAGCAGAATCACAACTACGATCTGCAAATCTTGCTGACGGACGAGTTGTTCTAGTAAGACCATTTAATAGTTTTTTTATATTAAAATCTTTTTATTTGAATATAAGTTGATTTATTCTATTATTATACATAAATTTTTTTTTATATCTTTGATTTCTCTTCATATGACAAAGAATTCGAATATTACGTGAGATAATTTTAAACTTTTTAAGCTTATTTTTTCTCATAAAGCTATTTTATTTATTGTGTTCAATTCTTCAATTAATCTCAATTTTTTTTGTTGAACAGTTCATTGTACAAATGGACTCTGACTCTTGGAAACAATTCAGCCTTGAAGCAAGCGATCGACTCTGTTTTGTGTGCTTTCTGCTACGTGAGACCATCATTGTTGATTTTGCTTTTGGAATGGGTACAGATCTTAGTACCGAATATCGCGGTAAATCCATCTACGTCTACATCCGATGACTGCAAAGAAAGTGAGGAACAGACGGACGATAAGAAAAGCGATATTAATGCCGAAGGATGGTACTGTCAGTTTGTCTTGCTGAAACATAAATGGTTGCATTTGACAGAGGGACAATTGCTGACTGTCGCCGCAGCGGCGCGTTCGCCACCGGGCACTCAGCAGTTGATCGATTCCGGTCTTCCAGCTTTATTGACAGCATCTATTACAGGTTAAACTTCTTTTTCTACATCAAATATAAAAGCTTATTTTAGACAATTTATATTTTGTGACCAAATTTCAAGTATAATTTGACATGTAATATTCCATTAAATGTATCATTTTCACTGATATATCTTACATTAAATTTTTAAAAATTTTATTAAAGATATGAAAAATATAGATTATGCTATATAAATATATAGATTATGCTATATAAATATATAGATTATGCTATAAAATACTTCAAATTGGATTTCAAGCAGATTTGTTAAGAATTTATGAACGATAACATTTATGCATTTAGAATTTTGCAATATGGAGAAAGTCAAACAACAGCAGCGAGAAAGTAAAATGGCATCAGGTGACAGCAATGAAAATGATATGACTGAAGATGTCAACTCGACGGACAGTGATAAGGCAGCAGGTTCTAGTTCCGGATCGAACAATTATTCTGGTAAACTCATTTTTTAAGTGTATATAAATTTAAAATAATAATTAAAAAATTACAAGTCAAATCAAAAATTGAAAATAAACTCATTGTTTGTGTACAGAACGTGTTGTATAATTATATATTTTTTTTCTTCAGAAGGATTATGCATGACAAAACCAGAGAGCATAGCGATAGTAATAGAATTCTTAACGCTCGTATGTGCGGAAGGCCGCATGCGTGACTGGCTTGGTGAAGAAGGTCGCGGTTTTTGGTTACCACTTCTGTCTCTTCTTAGTAATCGTCCTATTGAAAGTCCATCCGCGTCTGCGTCAAGGTATATAAGTTTACGTGATCATTAAATAGTATTGAGCATCTTGCGACACATTTTATATCTTATGACATTGCAGTTGCTCGAAAACAAGCGCGTCATACACGTTACTGGAAAGCGCTATGATTAAATTCTTATCGAGATGTTGTTGGTGTCATTTGGCTAATCAGAAATTATTGGCGAAACTTCTCATTGAAGTCATTTCCCAACAACGAATTACTTCAAGTAAGTATATCGTGATATTAAAAATATCGCTTACATAATTCAAAGTTTTCTTACGTACAAGTAGTAAATTAATTGAGTAAAATCTTTATCGAATAATGTTACAGATGTGCGGTATCTTCATGGCATTTCTGGATTTACGCGAAGATTAATTCTACAACTGCTCTTGGAAGGAGAGAAGGTGTTGGTTTCCGTAACGTCGGAAGCTCCTATGAAAGTTTCAGCAACTGCAACCAATCACAGCATGCCATCCATGCCACCACATCCTGCTCATCCCCTTGGACACTATCATCAATTATTATACATGTCGACGCAAGCGACGGTGGCAGATATATTACAGCAAGTATCAGGTATGTCTACAGAAGCACAGTTGTATTAAGTAAGATAATAATTGATTAAAAATAAAGGCAAAAATGAATACAAAAAGCAGGTACCGGACAAGATTTTTACGAATATACTTTAAATATTATAAATGCTTACACAAAATTTAATTTTTAAGGGACGTTGCTTCTCTTGTTGCTTCCGAATACGTATAAGGGTAACGAAGCAAGTTCTAATGGAAATAATCGTTCTCGTGAATTCTGGGAATCGGGAATGGCGTTAGTGGTGGACACGCTCAGTGTGGCCGCTGGAAACACGGCGAAAGACAAGCGGGCCAAGGAAGCATCGAACAGATCGCAAGCTCGTGGCCCTATAATTAGAAAAACGCGTTTAAATTCTGGTACGTTTTTAATTATTCTTTTTAGAAAATACGAATACCATATGTGCGTTTTCATAGTAATACAATAAATAAAAAAACAATTTTCTACTTAACAGAGTTGCGTGAATCTAATGCTTAAATTGAAGAAAATATTTACTGATTTTTAAAGAATTACTCTCATTTTTGTATTATTTACAGACGGAACGCCTGTTACGAGCAAAACCTTGTCTAGTAATTCACAAGTAAATTCAACCCACCCGACAAATCAGCAGTACCTAATACATTCGTCTCGTCCAAATACTTCTCTACCGCCTCAACTTACAATCGCGCAACTCCTGGCGATCGCTGAGGATAGCGGCGTTTCATTGTCTGAACCATGCTTACACCTCATCTTACGTCAACGTAATAAGGACTCCAAAGGTATCTAATTTCTTTCTACTCATCTTACAGACAATGTATGACAAGACTGTTTGCACAGTTTCAATGTTGATCATCTGAAGTTGAAAAAATGCAAATATTTTTCTAAACGAATGCGTGCGTTTGTTTGCAGAGGACACGGCGAAACCAAACGACAGCGAACTGTTGAACTACAGGAGTATAGAGAGTTCATTAGGTGTCTTCAGTGCTGGCGGTGGACTGGCAGTATTGGCGCGCCATTTGCCGTTGGTATATCCGGATCCCGGTAGGCCGTCGTTCTTTGTCGAGAAATCACCATCACCGGAGCAGACCGACGCTGACTGGGTAAAGTTGGAGACCAACGACGATATTTACGATGCCTTGGAGGAAGGTAGAACAAATTGCCCGCCGAAGACATCGGTTCCTGCCCCGTATGTGCCACCGCATTCTCTCGCGGCTTTCGGCCTATTTCTCAGACTACCAGGCTACGCCGAAGTGCTACTGAGAGACAAGAAACGAGCGCAATGTCTGCTGCGGCTCGCTCTCGGAGTTTCCGACGACGGTGAAGGCGGCGAGGTGCTGACCTCGCCGTTGGCCGCCTCGTTGCCGACCTTGCCGTTCCAGGTGTTAAAGCAGCTGTTGGACGCCACGCCACCGACCACCGACGACGGACTGCTTCTACGAGGCACGACCATAGAAGTGGGCGCTATGTTGCTTCTGTTGAACTGCCTGGCGATATTCACGCATCAAACTGGACAGAACGACGGTTCGACCGATCATAAGACTGGTCAGAGCGGTGGCGGGATTGGTGGTAGCAGCGGAGGTCGCAGCGATGACAATTCACATCTGTACTGGGCGAAAGGTACTGGCTTCGGTACTGGATCTACACAGCAGTCGTGGAATGTCGAGCAGGCGTTGCTACGTCAACGATGCGAGGACGAGCACGTGACGGTTCTGCTACAAGTTCTCGCCAGTTATATTGGCACATCGGGAAGTGGACAGCCACAGCCAGAGCTACCAGCTCCGTTCCCCGATTTACTGGCGCGTTCCTGTCTCTTGCCAGCGTTATCATCGTATCTGCGAAATGATTCCGTTCTAGATATGGCCAGACATATACCTTTGTACCGCGCGGTTTTACAATTGCTCCGTGCCATGGCTCTTTCCAGTCAATTAGCGCCGCTCTTGTCACCGCGCGGCGGTCGATCCGGAGAACCGTCCGTGGTGTCTCTCTTGTCGAGTATGAAAGTGTGCGTGGACACGTATGTGAACAAGATAAATCGCACGAGAGGCAACAAAACAAACATGAAAGTGATGTCCAAGTATCCCGACGATACTGAGCAGGACGAAGGCTTGGCCACGTTGATTCCCGATATACAGGAAAGCGCGACTATAGTGCAAAACGCCACGTGTCGGTTATCCGGTATCGGCGAGGAATTACCCGGATCAAGTCCAACGGCGCCGGAATTACCATTGCGTTCAAGTCTGGAGCACCGGTACTTGGAAGTAATGAAAAATCTACAATTCGGTAAGTTCTTTACTCAGAATAAAGCTCGCTTACCTAAAATTTGGAAAGAATATATCTCATAATCATATTGGACAGCTAAAATCCTTCATTTTGAATTAAGAATTATTAAATATTCTCAAGTAAAAGACATATTAGACCTTTAATTTTACAATATTTTGTACTGTAATGCGTTTGATTTATATACTTAATTATTTCTTTAAAAAAGTATTACAAAATCTTATTAAAAAAGTATAATTTGAATTTATAAGAGTACAAAACTTATTCATAATTACATTTAAAAATTGTATAGAATTTTTTCTGAATGAAATGTTTTCGAGTTAATGATATTTATATAATAAATAAAATCGACAATTAATACTCGTATTGGCATCGCAGATACCTACGAAATGATAACTGAGAATGCAGATGGCGGAGGTTATAAATTTACTATTTCGTATCACTTTGAATCGAATATGAGGGCTGCCGGTGAAAGAAGTCATCCGACACGAGTGAAAAGGTTGGCCCAAGAAGCTGTCACGCTCTCGACAGCATTACCTTTGTCTTATAGCAGTAGTGTATTTGTGAGATGCGATGCGGATAGATTGGATATAATGAAGGTATATTATTTTTCTCAGCTTGATTTAATCCTGTTGCCTCGTTCGGTTCTATTCGTCGATTTTAATTTTTTAATGCGTGATAACTCATTAAGATAGATATGGTTTTGAATATCATACAGAAAATCATTAGGATAGATATGATTTTGAATATCACACAGAAAAAAATGGACAAAACAGCAGGATTAATGGATCATCTAACAACTGTTTGATCTTTAAGCACTGGACTTTTATTTTATTTTATTTTGTTTTATTTTGTAACATTATTGTTAAAGCAGAGTGTGTGCAGCATTCCAATTATAATTATATTGAACATCAAAAGTTAAGTACACTTCCGCTTATTGAAATTGTAGCACAAAGAAGTAGAAGAAATAAAATCTCAAGCTGTTTGGTCATGTGCAAAATTCATTTTATTAATTAGCAATAATAAATTAGGAACAAAATGCAATTTTCTGTTGTTGCAATTTGAATAGCATACGAAAGAATACCTTGTTTTTTCCACTTTTAATTGTGCCAGTGTTTAAAGATTGGATTTAGCAACTCAAGTCTCTCGCATGTGCGCCTCAACATGACACGCTGTATACGATTGTTAAAGGTACTCATAACGGGGCCAGCAGAAACGCCGTACGCAAACGGCTGTTTTGAATTTGACGTGTACTTTCCTCCCGATTATCCTAACAGCCCGATGTTAATAAACCTAGAAACAACCGGCCGTCACACTGTGCGCTTCAATCCAAATTTATATAATGATGGAAAAGTCTGTCTCAGCGTACTGAACACTTGGCACGGTCGACCTGAAGAAAAATGGAACGCGCACACAAGTAGCTTTCTTCAGGTAAGCTCCCGAAGTTTTGGGTCAATCTTCTGGTAAGATTTTTCTGTTAAAAATTAATCTATCTAATGATCGAGGCTATGCAGTATTACGTTTATAAATAAATCTCAAGAATTTGAAAACTTCAGCGAAAGGAGGAAGACGTTAATTATAATATCGTTATAACTTTGTTGGGAACAGGTTTTAGTATCGATACAGTCATTAATCTTAGTGTCCGAACCTTATTTCAACGAGCCTGGATACGAACGATCACGGGGTACGTCAAGCGGTGCTCAATCTAGTCAAGAGTACAATGCGAATATTTGTCAGGCTACCGCCAAATGGGCGATGCTTGATCAAATTCGTAATCCCTGTCCATGCTTTAAAGAGGTACGCTAAATATGCAACTGGTGTCAGAATGGTTGAGATATATCTTCTTTTAACCAGTCTCTATGCATTTATTTCAATGCGCATATATAAAAATCACGTGGTAATAATAATTACGAAAAATAAGTATATCATGTTTTCAATAGAATTATGTATTACAATAATTATTGTTACTATTATTTACAATTTATATTATAGGAATAGATTCGTAGAGACTGTAAAAGAGATATTTCACTTATTGAATGATCATATCTAATGTTCTCACCATGTTCTCACAAATAAGAAAGCTTTGATTATTTTGCGACAGGTTATACATACCCACTTTTGGATAAAAAGGCACGAAATCGTTGCACAATTGGAGGGATGGATAAGAGATATGGAAATGCATGGATCGGATCGTAGATCAGGCCGTACAATTTCTCTTAATGCATTGTCTCTGAGGGTGAGTCTTATAAATAAACAAAAAAAAGAGATAGAGAAATAGACAAATAGTTACCATTTAGAGATTTTTCATTTGTACAGTTATAAAGGTCATAGCTTTACCTTATATTTTTCTCTTGTATAATTACAGAGACATTATAGACTATTGAGGGAAGAATTGAATAAACTGCCAACGCCCAAAGGATTGGAGGACTTGGCCGAACCACTCGCATCGCCAGGTTCACCTATCGAATTGTCAGGGACCCCAGGCACAACACCGAACACGCCATCGACGGTTACGGCATCCGCGACCGCCACAGTGGCTACTCCTATCGCCAGTAGCACTATTGTTCCGATCAGCAATAGCAGTACGAGTAGCCACGTGCACCACGACATCGACACGGACGTCGAGATGGAGAAGATGGTTTCGAAAATGTGTGAATAGCTAAAGGATGTTAATAGACATTGTTGGACATTTTGAAAAGAGTCTATTGTTTGTGTTACGAGATGAACAAATGGACATTGAACATGAACAGATGACACAATGGACTGAAATCAAGTGCGTATATAGATATCCTGTCCAGCGGCCGAATTACCGATGTTTTAGCCATGGTGTTAGGGAAGAAAGCAGTAACGACTTTCGGCCGAATACATAATAATGCTGACGATAATTATTACAATGATGATGATGATAAGATTGTAGGTAGAAAAAAAATAAGGTGTGGTAGAGTGAAAAAAATGAGTAAGAAATAACAATAGGAAAAAAGTATGAAAGAGAGAAAGAGGGAAAGAAAGAGAGTGACAGAGAGCGAACGATTGAGTGTGCATGAGTGAGATGACTAAACGAGAGAATGAAAGGGAGGGAGAGAACAAAACAGATAGAGGCAAAGAATAAGTAGCGCGAATGTAACAAACTCGTGCGTAGTAGATACTTTTTATAGCCGCTGCTATAGTACGTGTACGCTGCATTCTACTACTTCGTACTATCATAAGTACCACAACTGTTATTCGATATTTATTATACATGTTCCTCGTTTATGTAGCGTAACTCTGAATTAGCTGCATTTTCATGCGAATCTTAGACATTACGTTTTACCGTTTTCTCCTTGTCGCTCGCCGCTATCAATACCCAAATGTAATAAATGCGTAATAGATATAATGTTCTCTTTTTAATGATGTTTTACTTTATTAATGATTATAGTAGATTGATTTTCTTTTATACATATACGTATATGTATATGTGTGTGTATGTGTATGTGTATATATGTATAAATATACACATACACACACATACGTATAGTGGGTATATATGCATATGTATATGTACATATATATGTACATACACATGCATGCATATATATGTGTATAATGTATCTGTATGATATTTACGGTTCTGACACGTTGTTCTTTTTGTTTTAAATGTATTTCTATATATTATGATACAAATATTATTGTACTTTATCAAACGATTTGGTAGAGCTGTGTTTTTACTGAATACCTCTTTAGGGTGCATGATCCAGTCGAGTATTAAATGAGCTCATTACTAAAAACTGCGAGCGGCAAAGAAGAGACAATGTAAGCGCAACGTCGGCGGAAGTCAGCTCGTGACAGGTGCAACTAATTTATGAGTTATTGATGTAGCGGGTATCCCTGCGCGCAATGCGATCGAATCTAAATGACGACTGTCATCTGAACGAGACGACGATCTAGGTACATCGTTAGATAACGTTTAATATAATAGTACGTGTTCTATGTCGATTGAACGAACAACTGAAAAAGAAAAAAAATAATATCTTGGAAACACAAAAAAAACGGATGATCAGGTGGTACATTTCTCGCGTAAACGAGAATTGCTCTTTGTAATTGTAACAGCTACTTAGTACACGTAAATTTCATATGAATCGACCATATGAACGAAATAAAGTCACATTGTTTTGAGATGGTTTCCCATTCCCCGTTCTTTCCGAATTAATTCTTATAGTCCACAGCTTGGAATTACCTTAGCGAGAACAAGAGAAGATGTGATCGATTAATTATTCTCTGTGTTCCTTTTTTATTTAACATGCAATATGTTCTAAATATTTCTTTTTTACATTCGAATGATTCGTCCCAATCCTCTTCAGTATGTATAAAAGTATTAAAGTATAATTATCAAGAAATAAATAATTAAAAAATACTTTATATTTACATTAAAATATGTTACAATAAAATCTAAAATATCTTGTAAATTATTAATTTTTTTCATAATTTTATTTTAATACTTTTATACGCAGAATGAGAAAATAAGGATATTATAATATGTAAAAATTATGTGCAAAGTTTCATATAATTCTCTTAAAAAAATGATATTTAAATAATTATGATGTTTCTTTTAAAACTTAAGTCCGAAACATTTTTCTCAATAATCCTTCAGTTCCGAAATATTAGGCGCCTTTCTGGGATTTTTAGAACAATATATAATTTCTTTCAATTTTTAGAGATATTTCAAAACTCTCTTTAATATTTAAAAAATGAGATGATACTTTAAAATATTTATACGTTTATATTATTACATTATATTTTATGCGAATTTGTCTCTAAGATAATTGCGGAAGATGATTAGAAGGACAAAAATTGGAATATGTATATTTCTCGATGACTTTCGAAGAATCGGTCACCGCGAGCTTAAACCACGTTTCAAATTTCGCGCCCTCCAAGAGATTTACGATTCATAAATCGAACTGAAGTAGGTGGCGGATTTGAATCGAGGGCTAACTTCTCGAAGGACGCGGAACGTTGATACGATGGTGGAAGGTAGGGCGGCTCGTATAAAAATCTCTCATTTAGAAATTACAAATACGCGGCGTGTCGAAATCTCGCGTCTGATTGTTCTCTTCGAGAAACTCCCGTACGTGAAGCTTCTTATATATATCAATTCGGCGGGTGCACGTGATTTACATGCGACTGAACTTACGCGCGTCTCAACGGGTCTTGCCGTTATCGGTCAAGTAGGCCGGGTACGAAGAATAAAGCATTCTCGGATACGTTTCGGCAATTTATAACGACGAACGAACGCGCGAGAGAGAGATACCGATCGCAAAAATAATCAATTTCGAGAGAAGTACGCGTCGCAAAAAGAGAATCCGAATATTTTTCGCCACCAGCATGCATGGCGCTCAACGATGGTGGATGGGAAAGCAGAATCTGCAAATCTCGCGGTTAACACAGGTCAGTTAATACGGAGGTCGGCATTAATATC
>QKQZ01053491.1:0-12614 GCA_003595255.1 Solenopsis fugax | reverse complement strand
AGCGGAGCCGCCCAAAACCGCGGTGCTCGTCGAGCTGCTGCTGGGCACGGTGCTGCTGGTCACGGCTACGGCTGAAAAACGGACGGTGTTAGGTAATTACGCGTCATCTCTTCTCTGCACCTCCACCCGACTCGCGATCGAGGACGACAATCGGCAACGGTTACGGCGCACGATCGAAGAACGAGTTGGTCTCTACTTGTTAGTAGACTGAAAGGAGAATGTCGAAATGTCGAAATGGTTGTTTCAAGCATGACGTTTGAATATCTTATCGCTGAGAACATCTTGAAACTTATAGAACGGCTTGTGATTCTCTACCGATACGCTGAGAGAAAAAAAATCGTTGCAATTACCTTGATTTAATAACTAATAGTCATTTTCGGTGCCAACTATATATAGCTGTTTTAATCACGCAAATTATAGTTATTGTTACTATGTAAATAATAAACGAATATTAAAATGATAATTATCTTAATATTTGTTTATATTAATTCTATAATTATTTTAATACACGGAGAGAAAAAATGTCTTACAACAAAAAATTTTACTTAACACAAAAAAATTATTTGCTCGGTGGGTCCCAATAGCTTATTTACTTGCAGTCAAGTTAAAGATTTCTTAACTGAGACATTTATGTAAATAAAATGAAATAATTTTTATTTAAGTAATTTTTTCTTGCAGTTCTAGAAGATATTTACTGTTAGACTATTTTTATATTCAAGATATTAAGATTTTTTAATTTAAGAAATAGATGGTTTTAGGAAAATGTATTTTTTTCATATAAAATTTTTTTTCTCAGTGTGTAATTGTGAATGCATTTACTATATAGAAATGTTTATTTTATATTAATATTTGAAATGATCATAATTTACAGTAAAATTGTGTCACAGATGGTAGAACTATAAAGGTGAAGCTCTTAACCATAATTATTTTACCAATTATTTTGCATTATAGTCACAAACACGTTTTTCTCAGTTCGGTTTCAGTATACTTGTATGAGTACTCTGAAGAGGGGGATCGCGTATTGCGTGTAGAGAATAATATATTTTCAAAGGAAGGCTCTCTAACTGTGCGTGTGTACAGTTGGATTGTAAAACAAATTTTCTTCTCTCTCAAGAAAAATATTTCAAGAAAGTATTTACTATTGCAAAAGATTTACTTTTATATTTAATAGCTATCTGTTCCATGCATTCAGACTTTTTCTCTTCATGCATGTCACAAGCTCTTTACGTTTAAATAATATATCTCTAAGCAGAATAAAATCGTTTTGTATTTTCAACTCACTATCCATGTTAAATATCTTATAAATCTTGCAGTGTAAAAACACGAAGTTTCCTTTCATCTCCAAGATAAACATGCTGTTTAAAAAACTGCGAGGAGAAAATCTCCTTAAATCGGTTTTAATGTATAAAGAAGTACGGATAAGTTTCAGAAACTACGAATTAAATGCAGCGCGAGAGGCAACCTTCGTCATCTTCACACTTTCCCATCGCGAAGAGCCGCCGATAGTCCCCGCGTTATTCCGAGCGCGCAACTTGGTGTGCTGTATCTGCTAACCCTTCGAAAATAAAACTCGCGGCCGAGGAGGTACGTGCACCCTCCGGCGATATAATTGTGTGGAAGTAGCCGCGCGCGAACTTCTCGACGTCTACCGTGAACGCGAGGTCGGGTCTCGCCGTGGAATCTTCAATGCCCGAGACGCTGAACAGACCGAAAGAGAGAAAGAAAGAGAGAGAGAGAGAGAGAGAGAGAGTTCAGAGTTCCCGGCCAGCAAAATAGCTGGTCATTATGGCGCATGAATCGTCTCTGCCGGGGCGGAGGTGGCAGGAAGAGAGAAAAGGGGGACCAGGGGGTAAGAGAGGGACCGAAGGAGCGGGAGGACGCTTCGAGGATGCTTCGGAACGAATTGGGGAGAGAATAGCGGGGCGAAATGAAATGGTAGAATTTATTGTGCCCCGGGACACAGAATTGGTCTCCCTCCGGCCGCAACAAATGACGCACGGTGAGGATTATAATCGATAGGGATTATTTAAGAGAGAGAGAGAGAGAGAGAGAGAGGGGAACAGCGGGACGGACGACAGGAGGGAAGAAACGGGGGCGCGAGGTGGATAGGAGGAAGAACGAGGAGGAAATGAGCTCGAAAGGATGGCGAACGAACGAATACACCGCCTGTTATGGTAGCCGTTCCTCTCACGTAACTGATTACGGGATAATGAATTTATGGACCATTTCTGTTTCGTGCCCCTGATTCCCTCCTCCCCCTCCTCTCCCCCTCGCAACCCTTTTTTTCTCAGAACGTGCGTCTTCAATGGAGGCCGCGCGGAACGAGAAAGCGTGAAGAGTTAAGAGTGTGATTTACACGCGGAATGAAAAGGCGGTGTCCTTCGTGCAAACGACGCCTGTAATTTTAGATTATGATAATTGAGAAATTAGAATATAATTGGCGCGCGGATTGTGCCTTCCATGGGAAGAGCTCGCTGCGCGTTTCGGGCACCGTTTCGCAGAGGGTGCGCGATGCGATGCAAATGAGGAGGAACACGCGAGTGAACTCGCACAGTGAATCGTCACGCGAATTATTATCGCGGAGGATAAGTTTCGGCCACTCTTTAGGATCTTGGAGAACAAAAGGAATCCATCACTATTCGATCCAAAGCTTTTGTCTCGGAATCAAGTACTATTCCCTAGTGCTTATAAGCGTTTCCTAAATTTAAAAAAAAAGAATTTAATTTTAATTAAAATTGGAATAATTTTCCTTTCCGCTCGTACATTTATGACTTTTGTGTCTTTCAACTTTTCAACACGTTACGACACGAATACTTACAGTTGTTACGCGATGTCGCCGACGAGGTCTCGGCCTCATTGCCGCAGCAGACCTTGAAGACGACCTTCATGTTGTGGCTGGTGCACCGTCCGCCGATGCGCCTGTGAAGATCGTCCTTGGACGAGGTGCTGATGAAGTAGTAATCGTGGCCCGGGAGGAACTCGAGGCCCCCGGGTTGCGGCGTGAACGGCCTGAACGTGATGGTGAAGTACATCGTTTTGCGCGGCTTGTCGCACACCGCTATTACCCGCGGACTCGGGTTCGTTATCCGACATGTCTCGTACTCCTCCTTGGACACCTGCAAAACGCCCAAGAGAAATCCTGCGGTCAGTCGCGACGGTATAATCGATCGGTGATGCGGGACGACGCGCGGATCGGCGACACCGATCGCTGATTGACTACTGTGAAAGGTGCCATCTTAGCGTTTCCCCCCAGCGAACCGATTCCCGGGCTCTTCTGCAGAAGAGGGCTTCATTGTAGGAGCTAATCGTCGTGTAGGAAGAACGGCGGAGACAATGGGACGGCGGATGGCGGAGAGTGAAGGGACAGTCCGGACAGTCAAGTGGATCGAAACGATTAGGTCGCCGACGACGCAGGAATGGTCTTCGGGAGGTTTTGCTTTGCTCGAAAGGGTGGACGTCGCCGGAATGTTTGATGGCCATGTCCGTGAAAGCCGAGACTCTGCCGCGATATCCGGAATTGGTTATCGGGGGAACGAAAGTTTGTAAAAACGTATCAATGGGGAGTGCGGTGTCAGATTTTCGTCTTTGCATCGGCGACAGTTTTTTTTTTTTTTTTTTGGATCAGAATTAACTTTTAGTCGAATAAGAGAATTTATAGAAAAATATTACTTGGACAGAGAAATTTCTATGACAAATAAAGAGGTACTTGGAGTAAAACAGAACGACGAAAAAAATTATTGAAAAAAGAATAATTAAGAGTAACGGAATAAATCTTATAATCTTCTTCACCCAAGGATAGGACCGCGCGCATCGAGCCGAGATTAAAATAGAGAAGGAGGTCGTGAGATTGCCAAACGTACTTGTAGATATGTCCACTATTTCTTTCAGTTTATCGATAAATCTACATTTCGGTAGCACACGGTACGCTCGCTGAAGAGCGGATGTCGTTTTGGGAATATAATGGAAGCTGGTTAAAGAACCAGTTTCAAGTAGCAGCAGCTGTCTAAACATTGGCAGACTCCGATCGACAATTTTTTATGCCCAATACGACTGATGTTGTCATAGACACACACACATGCACGTCGCACGTTATTAGTTTTGAATCCGTTATCTAATAAATGCATCGAAGGGGAAGGTGTCGCTGCATTTGGCTCGACTATCGATATTCAGATAAATATATATTACAAAAGTCGACTTACGTTGTAGATGATGTACTTCTCAGCATCGTCATCGACGTACGAGTCCGGCGGATACACGGGACATATTATATTAACTTGATCGTATTCGAACATTGCGTTGTTTTTGTTCACATCAATTATATGATCTGTGTTGTCTATTCGAAATCTGTAACATAAAAACAGACAGGATTAATTAGCAGAGAAAAGCAAGATTCCTAATTGAAAGTACGATTCCTATCTATCACGCAAACAGAAATTTATTCTAATGCTGATGATAACGCAAGCAAGAGTATCACAGGATTAACTATTCAGTGAACTTCCTTTGTCCAAATTATTTATTTTGCGAGGATAATAAACATATTATCGCAAATGCATGTTTGGAAACCACACATGAAAAATTTTTACACGCGATTTGCTAAAAATCTACTTTGAAGTCTCGGAAGCGTATTCAGCGAACGCTTCTCGCGGGGAAGATCATATTTCTCGCAGACTATGGCGATGCAACGCATATCGCTGTTTCCGTGCAGCAAGTTCCAGGACTATCCGTGAAACATTCGCGAGATACCGACGCCTCCGGTGGAGTCTGGGAAGGGCAGAGCGAGAGGGTGGAGAAGCGAGAGAGACCAGCGTCCCTACGGCCTGTCGGTAGCCAGGTCAGGAAAGAAAGAAAAAGAAAAGACGCGGACTCGCCCTCGTAAGCACCCAACGTCAGATAGGCAGGCCCATGGTGTCGAAGCATCGCGCAAGTGTACGTACACCGGCCCTTGTACAGGATGCCTCAAAAACAGATCCACGATTCCCCTCAACTGGCAACTTTTTCACGAATAAAGTAAAAACCAAAACCATCTCTCTTCCAGTACCTTTCGGCATGTTGATATCTGAACAATTCAATTTGATATCATGCTGAAGTAAAATTTATACAAAGTTAAATAAGAGAGATCTGACTCATCCCGCCTCACTGGCGAGTCGAACGTTATTGACGTCTTCACATTGAAGCGATCACAGCGGTTTCGCTTGGCTTGGCATTCTCTATCCAAGCTCAAACACCCTGTACATCTACGCGTGCGAGTATGCGCTTAGCCTAGTGGCCGTGCACACACACACATATATATATATATATGCGCGTCGCCGCATTATGTAGCGGCGGGTTCGCCGATGAGGATACCAGGGGAGGATGGAGGAACGAAAGGTCGGCGGATGAGCAGAGGAAGAAGAGGAGAAGGTGCAGAGAGAAGAGGTAGCGGACAGTCCCTATATAACCGGTTCTTACCGCGAGCACTCTCGCACACGCTAATACGCGCTCCGTAAGTCGAGGTGTACATACGCAACGGCGACGTCTCCCTATTCCGCGACGTCGACCTATTTCGCATTCGCGACTCGCGGCAAGAACTTGCGCCGTCATTCGATAAAATTAATAAGTCGCGAAGAAACTCGATGTAAGACTTCACGCTCCATCAGTATACTTTATATGTATCAATATATTTATTTATTATATTTATCTGTATGATCTACGCGAACGCTTATGATTTATCTATTTCTATAATGAATCTTCTGAGAAATATTTATATTATACTAGCGTAGACACGAAGATGCCTCGTCTCGTTGCCGGCGGTCTGTGATTTCGTCGAACGGGACTGCATATTTCACCGCGTTGCCGGACGCGGGGCGTCGCGCCGTGCCGTTTTTCACTTACGCGAGAGAGCATCTCGATTCCCCGTTCAAGCCATTTACGCTTATAGATGCACGCACTGTGTCGGGCGCGTCTACTTTTTGCGGGCGCATCACCAGCGCATCCAAGCCGCGACGTAGAGCTTTACACGGGTATAACCGTATTTATTCTCTATTTCTCTGTCCCTCGCTCTTTCTTATGCGCATTTGCCTTCGCGCTGGTAGCGCGCGAGTTCTTACGTGTTTAGAGTTTACCCGTGAGCCGGCAACACGTACACGTTGCACGCATGGTAAAGCGTA
This sequence comes from Solenopsis fugax, assembly GCA_003595255.1. Classification (NCBI taxonomy): domain Eukaryota; kingdom Metazoa; phylum Arthropoda; class Insecta; order Hymenoptera; family Formicidae; genus Solenopsis; species Solenopsis fugax. The sequence continues at coordinate 6,468 of QKQZ01053491.1, read as the reverse complement.
CAGATATTTTTGTTGCTTATTCTCATGCTATCTCACGTGCGCTTCCGCGGTTGGACCACGTACAGTTGGCCACGGATGATATGAGCCGCAAATCGTATTTATCTTTTTCCCATACGTATATTTAAAGTTTTGTTGTATACTCGATATTAAAACTTTAAAATGTATTTATCATTTTTTAAAAAAATATAGGAAGGAATTAATTATAAAATGCCACCCCCCCCCCTCTTTTGATAAGATTCAAATAAAATTTTTCAAAAAATTCTATTCAAATTTCTGTTGAATTTATTTTGTTCTGCATTCCGTTTTTATCAAAATATAAATACGACAAAAACTGATGATTTCGGATTTATTCCTTTTTGTTCTTAGTCTACAAGTCAAATGATGAAATGAATATCCTTTTTCTATACATACACTGAGAGAAATGTTTTGTAAAATCAACCAAAGTTTGGTTGATTAGTGATCAAATGAATTTTATAGTGATAGTTACTAAATATATAGTTGTTTTGACCAAACAATTTGTAGTCTTAACCAAATAATTATTTTCATACAACAAATTACAAAAAGTTTTTGGTTTTTTTGTTAAATGTAACAAAGTTTTTGGTACCAGTAACTATAAAATTCATTTGATCACTATACTACCAAACGATTTCTCTCAGTGTATATTTATGATTTTGTTGTAAAACTCAATCCTTTTCAAAATTAAAACTTTATAATGTACCTTATTTCGTATAAAACAGATAAGTCATAAAACGCCGTCCTTTTGATAAGATTTAAATGGCATTTTCGACTAATCCCATTTAAAATTCAGTTTGATTTATTCCGTTCTGCGTTTCGTCATACTTGTTTGCTTTATTATGGAAATACAGACATAACGAAACCGATAATTTCGGATTTACTCCCTTCCGTTCTCAGCTACGGGATTACGATGAAGTGGGTCGACCGCAAATTTGTCAAACGGTACGACTCCACAAATTTGATATGAAACTTCTCACGAGAGGAATGAACGCTTCTCTCGCGCGCGTGCACGGGCCACGCTTGTCACGGGAGACATGCACGACGACGACGACGACGACGACGACGCTGCTACAGAGGGAAATGCGGGCGTCGAATATACCGACATTTCGGAGCGTTAACGGACAATCTCGTAAGTGGGCGTGTAAGGGCTCGAAAATTGGAAGGTAGGCTGGACCTCGGCCAAATTAACGTTTNACACCACGAGTGCAGTGTATGAATGCTTGTCTCTCTCTCTCTCTCTCTCTCTCTCTCTCTTTCTTTCCCTCCCGCTTTCTCTCCGTGGTACCCTCGTCCGGGGTCGGTCGAGCCCGGTACCCTAAGCGCGCAACAACGCGGCCCAAGGAGCGCGTGTGCGCGTGCATATGCGTGCACGTGCGGGGGCACGTGTGAGTGCGCGTGGGCGTATAGGACGTTTCGTTCGCGGCGTGGCCATTCACGAATTTATTAGAGACCGTATATGTACGTGGCAGCCTGAATTACTCGTGATAAAAACGCGCTCCTTTCGCCCCGAATTCCCTCCCCGACCCTCCCCGTCCGCCCCGAGAGCGAGACAAGAGCAAGAGGTTTTCAGGTCGTCGTCGTTCTCGTCGCCGTCGTCGCGGATAATGTACGCGGAGGAGGCGATACGAGCGAGAGCAGCTTTATCGCCGTTTCCGCCGAAACACGTAGTCTCAAATGTGTTTAACTTTTCGCCCTGCCCGGGGGAACGTTCGTTCCTCTACGTGGTGTGGACTTTTTACTCGTTCGATTATTGCCGTCGTCGGGTTAGGGACCCGGGCGAGTGGCCTCGTCGCGTCTTCCTCTTAATCGCGAAAGTTCGACGATAATCCGACCTTTTTCCCGTCGCTCGTCGCTGATGTTGGAATTTCTCTTTTTTTTCTCTTTCTCTCTCTTTCTCCCCTTTCTCGAGCATATCCCGGGCACCACGGCAGCTATAAAATAAGATCGCCACATTCGCTCTTCCTCTCCTCCATTCTCTTCTTCTAGCTGCCACAAAGAACGGACTCTTCTATACGTACACGTAGGCCGGACGTGTTATTGGTAGCCCCGATGTGTGATTTAAAGGATCTCCCTCCGGGGAACGGTGTCATTTGCATATACCTATGTATTCGTAGGATCCCTCGAGTATCCTCGTATTAATGTGATACCTCGCCTCGGTTTTTAACAGTTCTTTCCTGGCCTTAGGTAAACACTCGGCATGAATATGTATGCCACCTCGCCGGTGACCCGTCCGAGATTCGAAACTACTACTACGCAATGGACATCGAGTGCCTCGTTTCATAGTCGCGCGTCCCTCTACGGCCTCTACGCGATCGCCATATAGTGGATCGTTCTAACGATATATTATTGAACGCGTGTATTATTCGGCGATTCCCCGTCAACCCGGCGTTGCGACAGAGGATAACGGTATGTCGGATAGATAGGAAAACGTGATCGCCATCTCTCCCTATTGATGGAGATGACTAAGTATGGGATATCGCTGGCTTTGGGTTATTTACGATTTAATGCAGGATTATTGGTTTTAACTCTACTCTCGGAGCTAGAGAGTTCCCTTACAGAGACCGCGTTACAAAATGATAATCATATGCTAACTGGGTTGTTAGTTACGCTTAATCCTATGCAGATAATAAAAAACGAATATTCTTATTTCTAGAATCTTTATTTCCAAAACGTAAATATTGAAAGATTACCGTTAAATAGACATAACTTGCTTACGTAAAGAAACTTTGTACAGAAAAATATATTCAATTCTCATTATTCAATAATAATAATTAATTTTCATGAGTTGAAAGGACAAAATATAGAATAGGAAATACAATATTTTGAAGCCAAATTAGAATTTTTTAATATTATTATTATCAAAACAATCATATCGCGTTCTTCAAACACCTGTTATCGTAATAAACTAAAAATATATTGCTGAAATTAAAATTCTCAGTCTTTGAAGATTTTATATTGTAACTTATGTATGAAAGAATGATCACGTTAAACAGAATACATTAGTTTTAACTTGATACTAATTTTTTTTGTGCATTATTTTTGATTATATCCAATGTTGATAGCATTCAGCATGGGAGACGTAAAAGGTTGAAATATAAAGATAAACTAAATATAAATAAATGAAAAATAATGTGAAATGTTAAAAGAATTAATTTTAAAGTCAGGCGAAATGCTACACATGATTTTTAGTGCCGCATTATCGACGAGGCATCGGTCGAATACGATCGGGCAGCAATCTTCCAAGTGATTTCCGTACGAGTGCAAAAGTGGATTTGGTCGTCGACACCGCGCCATAACACTCTACCTCTAACTGTCTTCATTAATTCCCACCACTGTCTAGCCGACGCCAATCAACTACCAAGCGAACCCTGCGAGAGGGTCTTCCTAATTGGAATCGCGAAAAAGTGGGCGTGTCCCAATCCTTCACCATCGTTTCGAATCGTTTCTGTGGATTTCTGTCAGCCATTCGGCGGCGACGGCAATTTTCTGTTCCACTAATTTCAACGTCGATAACTAAAATTGCATTTCTTAAACGCTGTCGTTTTACTGTACGATACGTAATGTATTTCGTGATTACGATACGGATTAATTTCGGACGCAGCTATCATTCAACTGTTCCCCTCTGCGCCCAAAAAATAAAACCGAAAAGAATAATGCGCAAAATGAATTTTTATACTGCCCCGGTACCGTTAACAAGTCAACGTCCTCGGGATTATACGCGTGCAACGAGAAAATTATATGTAGCACGCAGGCAGGTTATTTCGATCGTCCGAGTGCATCGGGGAGGGTTAATGCAATCGTCACGATCTGCCGTTCGCCGGATTCACGCCGACAATGTTGAAACGAAAGCGCGAACAAAGCGGAGGAGCGGGTTAACCTGCCTGACCGAAAGCGAGCAACGCGAGGCGATACATTCGCCCACAAAGAGCGCCTTTCGTACGCCGATCCTTGACCCTCGCGTGTCGTCAAATTGAAAGAGAGGAGATCCCGCGAGACGAGCGTCGCGCGCGATTCTCGATGCGTCGCAACTCCGCGCGCTCAGGGGTCCGATGGATGGACGGACGGACGGACGGCGGGACAAAGCCTCTCTCAGTGAGAAACCTCGGTGAGAAAAGCGAACCACGTGCGTCGTAAAGGAGAGAGAGACACGGAGCGGAAGAGAAATGAAGAAAGACTGGGGAAAGAAAATAAAATGAGGCGATAGAGGGACGGGGCACTCGGTGAAGTTTCATAGCTTACACTAGCACTATTATTAGCAGCTATTATTCTTTCTCCGGGAGCAGTTTTCTCAAGTAGGTTGCTTGATTAACGTTAAGTAGGTTTACGTTAAATGTTCCAATTCACCGATGTTCGTTCCGATGACTTCCGGGAACCATGGGTGCGCCTTTGCGCGCCTCCTCTCTCTCTCTCTCTCTCTCTCTCTCTCTCTCTCTCTCTCTCTCAATTAGATAATTTAATGAATGTCTCTGGATACGATTATTCCGCGGGGTCCTTTGACAGAGCTGTAAACTCGGAGCTCGTGAGTCTCATTGCTTTACATACGGATGCGCGACCCTGCCGGCGAAGAGGAGGCGAAGAGGAGGCGGAGAGAAACGCAGATGAAACGGACGCTCGTGCACCAACTGCAAGCGGGATATTCTGGCAGGAATATCAAAGCGCCGGGACCGCGTCAAAGACCGCGCGAAGAGAGCGCAGCGCACGGAAAGAAGAAAAGAAAGGTAGAGAGGGAGAAAGAAAGAGGGAAAAGGAGCGAATGCAAAAAGGACACCGTGAACGGAGCGTGGACGTTACGGCTTCGGGACCACCGCTTGACTCTTTCATTCATCATGTTCATTCCTCAAACGGGCATTGTGCCCGCGTATGATGTACGTTTCTTTCTCTCCGCTTCCCTCGCGCACCAAGTCGTAATATTCGCGGGACCGCAAATCGTAAACGAAGATATAAATTTGGTTCGCGCACTCACGTCGACACGTGAATTTATCGCCCTTAATGTTGTTTTATTCCAACGGCCGAGATTAAGCCGCTAACGTAATAATTTAACCCGGCCCGTTCTAAATGACAGCCTATCTAGTTCTCGGAAAAAGATAGCAAAAGAAATCATCGAATATCGGTATCTCCAAGAGTGACATATTCTACAAGAGAGCAGCTCGTTCGATCGAGAGGAGAAGTCGCAGCTCGATCGAGGAGAACGGCAAAAAATTACTTCTCGAGTTCTCGTGAGTCAGTCTCGCGTCGAGAATCGTCCGACAAAAGGAAAGGCAAGAGCGTTAATTTTCCGCGTGAAATCCGAACGGCGCGGCGCGGCAGCGGCAACGGCCGTGGGTATAACACGTCCGGGGCGCGGAATCGTTAAAGTCCGTTTCTCGGAAGGCGCGTATCGGCGGGGCCCTTCGCACCTGCCCGGCCTGCTCGGCCGACAGTTGCAAGTGCTCTGCAGAGAGAGAGAGAAAGAGAGAGAGAGAGAAAGAGAGGCACCATGCGTCGCGTCGTCGCGCCGTGATTGGCTCCCCTCGGGGATGATTTTATTTCCGCCCGATACACGACCGGGCCCTTTGTCACACCCCCCGACAGTTGCATTCGCATTGCACTTTCCAATTTCCGTCGCTGTCGATCGCGCCGCGAGGCAGATGTACAATGGATTTGTCGCGCGCGCACTTCCCGACGCGGCGTTATATCGATTCTCTCCGCGCGCTGTCCAGAAATTCGCTGGCACGCGCGTCATCCTTTTATCGTGGAATTATCTTATTCGTGAAACGATGGCAGATCGCAGCGACGTTTCCCCCCAATTTATTGAAAACACGGAAATTTTTAAAAAATTGGAAATCAATTCGAATCAATCAGTTTACGTAGTAAGCTGCCTAACATTCGCGTTGGTGCGTTCAGCGTGACGGACGTGCATTCATATCTTATTCATACTTAAACGCTAAATCTGGCTATTTGATTTTCAATCTGAAATAACATTGTATACATATGAGACGGATAAAACTCTCTCTCTCTCTCTCTCTCGGATTGGCTCTTCTGAAAAGCATCATCGGACCTCTTTCTGGCGAACGCTTGAAAAGGCGGATTTACGCGATTCACGGACCCTTCAATTCTTCTGTATTCTCGCGGTCGCGTCCGTTCCTCAAGTGCCGTGCGGTTCGGAGATCTCTCACGGCAATATCTCATGTTTCGCACGCATGTATACCGTGCTACCCTGCGAGATGCAATAATTGGTCGTTAGCGCCTACACACCTATCATTTGCAACTGCAGCGCGCGGTAACGTTCGTGCACGCGGCCGACATTCGAAAGCTCTTGCGGTGGCGGCGACGGCAGCGATGTAAAACGTGACTCTATAACAACTTCCTGGACGACGTCGACGTCAGTGGATCCCAAGCCCCACGAGCGGCGGCGGCGGCCCGCTTAATGCACGACATTAAGGCGTTACGTAAATGCGTCTCGCGTGCTGCGTA
>QKQZ01053490.1:0-32503 GCA_003595255.1 Solenopsis fugax | reverse complement strand
AAAGCGGTGCCGCGGCGACGCGAAGTTCGCTCGGCAGAGCTTGCGGCTGGTAGTCGGTCCAGGTTCTCCTCTTATCGGCCGCGTTCGTTTGCGTCTCCCGTTTCTGACGCTTTATTTTCCCGAGGTTCGCGCCTCTGCACTGTGAGTTCCGTGGAACACGTGCACGATACGCGGAAGAAAAACGTGCGACTGCACTAGATCCAACTAGATCCCGCGCGCGCAAGAAACACGATCGGAAGAACGAGAGAGCGAGAGAGATAGAGAGAGAGAGAGAGAGAGAGAAGCGTTCTGCTATTTTCGAGACGCCGCAGAGTCTTGCCAAAGCGCGTGCCTCCTCCGGGCTCGTGGACAGCGAGAATTGCGGCCGGAAGGTCGCGGTAGTAACCCGCATTTCCACTCGATCGGTTCTCCGAAATCATCCATCAATCGATCGAGGCGCGAGCAGCGCGATCTCAGTTTCTCCGAGATGTTTCGCCGGAGGACATCATGGATCCAGCGACACGATATCTAAAGCTTGCTATCAACGTAAGCTTGTCTATCAATGGGGTATGGATATCTCGCGATGTCCTGTGATCAACGATAAGCAAATTGGAGCATCGTGAGATAATTCGTTCGAGTTATTCTTGGGAACGACGCGGTTTGCATCGAGACTGTTGTTCTGTCGCCGGCCGCCGCCGCGCCGCTTGATTCACCTTCATCGACGTGGGTTTCTGATTAATTGATCTCGCGCGCGGATCAAATCCGTCATTCGATACGATTATCGAAGACAAAGTTTGTCACGAAACGTGACGGAAAATTGAATTGCTCAGACGTAATTCCGAGACGACCGACGCGTTGACATTTCTTGCCATAACAGAGCCCATTATCGACGATACACCTCTCTCTGGTGGGCTTTTTCCGATGATCATCATATTTCCTACTCGCAACGGAGGCGACGACGATATCTCACGATATCGCTTTTACGAGCGATCCTCAGGGGGATATTTCCGCGATAATAGTCGGACAACTGAGAAAGAGACTGAGAAGGGAGAGATCTATCTTCCTGCGCGTGAATCGACGAATAGCTCGGGTCGCTTTTACGAGACCGAGCACGTTTATCGGTGGTAAACGCACGCGGACGATCGATAACACCTTGCAAAATCACTTTAGACACATGAGATAAGATCGTTGTCGGAAAGGAAGAAGGAAATTACGAGAAATACGCGAGCCAATCGCGTTAATAAACACGATTCGATCTGGTGTCGAAGAGGACTCTGCGCTGATCAATTCCGGTCCTACTCGTGGTGCAGATGCAAAAGTGTTTTCTCGCGGGAGAGTGCAGAATGAGAATTAGGTTGATCGAACAGCTAAAAGTTCGACTGAATGAGAACGACCGGTAGGAGAAAGTGACAACGGATGGACGTTGGATGATGTGCGTAGCGATCAATAGTCATTGAGTACGCACGGAACGTTGTTTCGTCGATTATAGAGACGTAGGAAAAATAAAAATAGATAAAGAAAGAGAGGCGGGGAAAGTGTGCGCGAGAGGCTGAAGAAAGCAGAAAAATGCGAGCTGCGGCTGATCGACGACGATCGAGGGCTGCTTGTGATCGGCGCGTCGTCGCCGAGAATGAAGGATAAATTTATCCGCGTCGCGAAGAGGAATGCGGCAGAAGCGTGGAGGAAGAGTGGCACGAGCACACCGCGGAACGCCGCAGTCGCATTTCCGGTTTAAATTTAACGTGATGATACGCGCGCTTTCGCAATTAGTCGTTATGGAGATCGCCGAATTTAACTGGAGGTTCGTTGGACGGAGTGAGGAAGAGAATTATCCCTGGCTTGCTTGTATGCGTATCGCGAAAAACTGATTATAATCATCCGCTTTCCGTCTTTTCCTTCCGTTGCAATCAGCATTTTGAATTATTTCCACAAACTCGAGTCTGTAATTGACATTCCGGAAATCCAACAATTTCTTAAAAGTTCTAGTACACCGATCGTGAGAAAAAAGTTGTTAACTTGACTGAATTGTTCAATTTGATTAAATTTTCTCAAATATTTACACAATTATGAGTTAAATACATAATTTAAATACATAAATACTTGAACTGAAGAAATTTAATTAAGAAGAATTGAAATTTAGTCAACTACTTTTTAACAACTTTTTTTCAGTATAACTCTTTAAAGAGTTCTATCGATTATTCTTAACAATCGAAGTGCTAAAATCGAAAACAAGAAAGTTATGACCCTTTGAAGTTTAAAATTGGTCTCTGAAGTTGGTTGTCCTCATATCTTCATATGATGTTTTATTGCTTAATCGATGGAATTCTTTCTAAAAATTAATTGAGAATTTTTGCAATTCTTCAAGGGAAGGGGAAAGGGCAATCGGAAACTTAATTTTTTTCCAAATTAAAAAAATGGGATCATTTCACAGAGGTCGATTACTGCTAACGAAAATTTCATTGATCTTTCGCGCACGGCTACGCTAAGGAAGACAGATTAAAATCTGTTACCTGTAATTGGCGTTTCCGAGAATGACCCTCGTGATCTAATTAAATCGCGAATTAGATGTTATCTCGACGGGGAAGCGATAAATAATATTCCACGATATTTAATAACTGCGTACATGCCGATGCCTGCCATCACTCGTGCAACACGCTTATTTTGTTCATATGCGAGATATTTATCACATTATTTACACGACGCACAACCATTACATCGGCAATTCGAGTCAATTTGTCAGATATCGGCGCATTCCGCGCATGGCCGGTTTATTAAATTCTTGCAACGCGGGAAAACATGGCGCATTAATGAGAGCTAATTACATCTGATGTGAAATGCATTCATTTACGCGACAGTTAACTTCGTAACGCGATTAAGCATCATGGTAATGTCTCGTTATGCATGATGATGATGATGATGATGCGTAATAACGCATCGATGAACACTTTCCAATCCGCGGTGCGTATTGTCACATGCGCTCTATCGTGAAAGCGACTCCATCATTTAATAATCCAATAACGTTGCGCGAATAAGTGACTCATGTATGGTGTAACGCTGACCTATAGAAGCTTGTGATTCATAGCTCAACGTTTATCTTTGCTACGTATAATTATCGTTTTTACATAAAGATATGATAACAATGTAGCTCCTCTTCTAAATTAATAACAAACGATTCTCTCTCGGGACCTTACGTAAAAATTTTTCCATTTTTTTCAGCAGGTAATACAATTGCTCTGTACCAGTGGCAAAAATATTTAACAATAGCGTGATTATCTTGAGAAGATTGTACGATAAATTGTAAAAATATACAGCATTGCTGTCACGTCTGTGCGATATATTTAACAGAGTATTTATTACCTGGAAAAATCTGAAATTCTCAGGAAACTTTTTATCGAAACGGTCCCTCTCGAAAACTTGTTTTTATTTCACGAGTAACAGATCATAGGCGCTGACTTAAAGGGGGCAGAGCATTTCCCCCCTCCCCCAATAAAATTATACGGCTCCCCCCAATAATTTTTATATTTTCGTTTATAAAATTAATTTTAACAATTCCTAATTCCGTAATTACGTTTACAGTCGAACGTTCATTTTCTTCTTTAAGAAGATTACTAACTTATTTACGAAATAGTATGTCGTCGACGTTTAAATTCTTTACACATTTTACATGTACATACGAAAGAAGCGATGAAATTAAATTTAAATGCTATTGCTGACAAATTTATTAATCGAAATAAGATTCAGTGTTCAAACATTTTATATAGAAAACATCATTAAATTTTCTTTTTCGATTTTGTGAACTAAATATTTTTACATTTTGTTTTACATGTAAATATATAATTTACATATTTCTGCACACTTCAACCCCTCTGATAATATAAAAATATTAAAAAAAGGTTATTTAAAATTTTTTTTTTATTTGCCCCCTAAAATTTTGTCAAGTCGGCGTCTATGTAACAAGGTGCTTTTATGTTTTTAACATGAAAGTGCTACATAAGTTTGAAGATAAGTTTGTTTTGATCTCTCTTTAATGTTTAAGTGTTGATATTTTTCTTTATTTACGATCTTATTTTTTTATTACACTTCTTGAAAATCTTATACGATATGAAAAATAGTACCCATTTTATGAAGGTTCTCTCATTTTTTTCGATACTTTCTCAGATCTGATGTAGCGAATAATTTTTCCCCATGATTGGGAAAAAAGAAGAACTAAGCAATCCGGGTAAAAATACACTTTTAGCTCACTCTGAAAATGCTGTAATCTCGCCTGAAAGTTTGAATGAATATTTCTGGAGGATCAGAGAATTCCAGGAAATCATTTTTCGAGATTGAGTAGATGCCCCGATTAAATTCCGCGAATCGAGTAAGAGTGATCGATTAGAAGAAGACGATTAAGCTCGCGCAATCGTGAAGCAGCACGAGCTCGTTCCTCGCGGACGCTTGTTATTTTTTATCTCTATTGAGGGACTCTTATGAAGGGACAGAAGCGAAGTAAATTCGAATGAACGTTTGTGTCTTATGTTCTTTGCACCAAGAGCGTCACGAGCGTTGTTATATCTGCTTACAGAGTATACGATGTTGGAAGGTGGACGTGCAGTGATCTGGCACCTAGTATCAGCCCCTCGTGCTGCACGTCACCCGAAAGATTCACGTACTAACTGCTAGTCGCACCCGCGTGTGTGTGTTGAACCCTCACCAGTTGCAGGGTGTACTGCACTGTAACCCCATGACGAATTTAACACATGGCCCGCCTGGAGAGTAAGTTTCTTTTTCACATGTGTCCTCGACGTTTTCGCAGAATCTTAAATTTTATCTCGCTTTATTTTCGCGCTGAATACCGGTCACCATACGTACACATACATGTACACGTACACTCGCACGCGCGCACATATACACACACGCACACGCACACGCACACATATATCTATACAGAAGAGAGACGAAATAGTCGGATCACGTAATCACGTCAGAAATGAGAGGAACTTCATTGTTGTTAAATTTGTTCATTAATACCATAGATTAATAAATTCTGCTGTAAAAATATCATCAGTTATCGCTCCATTAAATTCACTCGAACTTTATCATAAACTGCTTATTCTGCATTTTTTCATATTAAAGTATAAAGAAATGGGAGAGAAATGAGTATTTACCTGTCAGAAGGGATCTTTAGGTCTGCAGATAATATTTTCTGCGAGAATTTACATTTTCCAGTTCTGTAAACTGCACCGCTGTTTATTTGTCTTAAAATGCAGTTCTAAACTGAAGTTGGAACAGTAATATCATTACATTTTTAAATTATTGGACCGAAAAATGCTCATTTCTCTCTTATTTATGTTATTCACGTGTCAGTCTAGATTTACTATACATTATTGTTAATTTAAAAAATTATTAATGAATTGCAAAATAGAAGTAATAAATAAAACTACCATAGTTCATATTAGTCGAAATAATCGAATGCCCTTTCACTGCAAATTCTTCAATTTGAAATCGATTTTTTCTCGGCAAAAAATAATCAATCATCTGTACTTTTATAGTAAACGATTACGTTTGGAAAAAGAAGATTATATAATTAATAATAATTATATTTTTTCATTATTTTAGTGTATTATTTCATGATGGAAGAAATAAAATTGAATTTAAATTTTAATCGCAAATATATGCGATCTTAATCGTAGAACGATGCTCTGTTTTGTCACGCGAACGACACACTGGATATTATTTGTTGATTAACTCTGTCTTTTATGTTAAAGAAAAAGAATCTAATATATTTAAAGTATCCTATTATATTTAAATATTCGGATGGATTAGTCGACTTTTAAAAATTTAGAAATATCAATCTTCGAAAAAAACATCTGTTATACCCAAAGACACAGTGAGCATAGTCTGTGCCATCCGTATCTAAATTGTATATCAAATGTGGTCAACAAAAATGAGAAAGAGAGAGAGAGAGGGAGCTATGCAATTCTATAATTGAATGAAATAAAAAAAAATTTACTCTTATTACAAAAAACAGATATAATTTAATATTTATTTTGAATAAAATTATGTTACTATACAAACTTTTTTTTTAAGGAGGCCTGAAAAGTCAACATTACACCGTTGAATAAAAAGAGATAGAAACTGGCCGTCTTCGCGTCCTATCTCTTTCATTTTTGTCGACCAATTTTACACATGGACACAGTCCATGTTCCATATGTTTGGTTATACCCAGTGTATCGTTCTAGAGTGAAAAAAAAGAGATAGAAAAGTCGCAAACTTGCCAATGACTTGTCACTTTTGTTCGGAGAAAGTCGTTCCTAAATCGAGGAATCTGAGGAAACAACTGAGACGTCCTGCATAAATCTCAGTCGGAAGAGTGTTGTAATCACGGTTTACGCTCCCTTGATGATTCTAGTACCGAGCATAGTGGTGTATAAAGGAAGCAGGTCGCAGGATCGACCTGAGAGTCCCACGGTGGTGGTGCGAGGAGGAATGCCCTCACTGCCGTCCTCCAGGCAAGGCCTCGCCGTAAGTGGCTCCCACGGTGGTGGTGCATCTCTCCAGGACGCTTCGGAGTCGGATATGATAGACGGGAATGCCAACCCCAACGTCGGCACCTCCCCCGTACCGAACTCGCTCCACCGTCCCACGTCCTCCTGCCAGCCGCCCGACAAATCGGACACTGAAAGCAAAAACTTTCGCAATCGGGTATGTGCTTCATTAATCACTGCTAGATCATTGTTCTCTCCATTTTGTTTGCCGTCTCTTTTTCGTTAGACGCTTCGAGGCACATTTGGAAAAAGTCGTCAAGCTAACGATAGATTTAGAAGATAGATCAATTTTGAAGAAACTAAAAGTAATGAAACATTTATTCCTTTTTTATTTGCGTCTTCCAAATATGTGATGTGAATATTAAACAGCAAATTGAAGTGTTATCTACACAGAAAAAAAATTAATATCAAATTAAAACAAACTAAACTCTATTTAACAATCGTTGTTTCACATATGAACAAGAAAGTATATTTTTAGTTATGTCTGTTTAACGCTATACATATATAATTTCAATATTGCAACATTTCGAAAATAAAAAAATGTTCAAAACATGAATGTTCTGTGGACGAATCAATGTCGCAATGATGAATGCACCGAACGTACGTAAAGAGCTCTTGACGTTGTAGACAAACACGAAACTGAAGCTGTTAGTTAGAAGCCATGCTATGAGAGAATCGACGTCCCCGCCGCGGGAACCGCACGGCAACGGTCCATCGTCGCCGCACAGTCCGCAGTCGGCGGACGGCGAGAAGAAGATCGTGTGCAGCCTCTCGCCCAACTCCACCGGCGCCAAGCTCAACAACAACGAGTCCATGTTCAACAGCAATCTTTGCTCCGCTCAATCCCCCAAACAAATGCGCAACACGGCGACCTCGCCGACCTGTCGGACACCGTCGCGAAATGGTAAGCGCGATCCTTTTCCTTTCTCACTGTGTTTTAAAGGTTTCAAAAAGTTTTAATGCTGAGCTTTTGCCGCGCAGGTCAATCTAGTCCCTCTCATGTACACTCACCAAAGAACATCACTTCTCCGACCAATGGCAATAAATTGGAGAGCCATCGCTCCAAATTCGCTAGCGCGAATATTGTTCAGAAGTGCAATAACTGTGTGAAAAACAATCAGAACGAACGACCGGGTCTATTGCAGACTCCGATATCACCCACTAGATCCGGTCAACCGTTGCAGCATTCGCCGAAGAGCACCAATCTCGCTCCATGTGGCCAGAATAATCAGCACAAATCCGAACAACGAAGACCGAACACGTTGAACATCTGTAACAACCAATGCTCGGCACAATGCGGTAATATGCTTTCGGTGAGCAGGCCCGGTTCTAGGCACAAGCTGAGACATCAGAATTCGTCCCAGGGCAGTTATGACAGCGCGTCGCCATGCCTCTCGCGTGGTATGTTACTTCAACGATATGCTCTCTTTATCCTTTCTCTTAATTCATTTCCGATCAACAAAGCTCAAGATTTGATTGGAATCTATCAAGGATTCAACGTGTTTCAATATATGTGATAAGTTATCACTGATGACAATTTTTATAATTCTTTATGTTTAATATTTTTTTTCTATTTTATGATGATATTTTTCTAATGATTAGAAAAAAATGAACACATACTCCTATCTCTTCTCTTCTCTTTTTATATAAAATAATCTTGGTCTTGTTTATATTTTGAAACTTGTAATCTGCTACCTGGGACAATAACAATGAAATAATTTTATTTAATAATGCGAATTATTAAATAAAAAATAAAACGAATCGAGATAGAATCTTTAGCTTGACAGGCAATTGTCTTATTACTGAGATTCAATATCCCCAAACGATCACGCATGAAATTTTGTTTTTGACTCTTGAGTTACAATTTATTACATATCGGCTCGTTAATTTTAATCTGGGTCCCGTTTCTTTATTCTATTCCTTTTTAAATACGAGCGATTTTTATTATTATTATATCGAGTTTTATATTTATTTACAGATAGTAGTACGGAGTTGTACACAGATAGCAGCGGAATAGATCTCGAGCATTTCATTGCGGAGACTATTAACCGTAATCAGAAGGATCGCACAGTATTGCTGAGGATCGAAAAGGATTTAATCGAGTTCGCAAAGGACCGACAGAAAGTCTCTCACAAGTTCCCCAACATGTCATCGTACAACAGGATGTTGGTGCATCGAGTAGCAGCTTACTTCGGGATGGAGCACAACGTGGATCAGTCGGGTCTGAGTGTCATTGTCACGCGGACGAAAAACATGCGAATACCGGATATTCGTTTCAAGGAACACATCAGAGATGATCTGATCCTGTCGGAGGAGCCGCGAAGAAGCATTTTGAAACGGGACTCAAATTCATTCGAGGATAGCTTCAATTTCAAGTCGCCCGACAGAATGTCGAACGATTACTGCCGGCGCAGCAAAAGCTTCGAGGAGCGGGAAGAGGAATACGAGCGCGCCAGACGGAGGATATTCAAGGACAGCAGCGGCGAAAGTAGCGAAGTTACGTCCTGGCCGTGGTCCTCGACGGAGAGTTCGGACGCCTCGGCGAGATTTCGCTTGCTACATCCGGATCACCTAATCAGGTAAATCCCTCCTGGTTTTTAACCATTTCTACACGTGACAATAGTTACATAACATTCACCGAATATATTTCTTTCGATACGATCATTGTCTTAGAATACAGTTTATATCTGCGTATCTAGGCAAAATCGACTTCTGAAAGGCGGGTCCTTTGATGGAAGAGATTCGTTCCGCGGCGCGATATTACGCCCATCCGTTTCTAAGTCATTCAGTTTCGGTGGATACACCAACAAAGGCATGCTGTCGAGAGGGGATAGTGTCACGTCCACACATAGCGCCGGAGCTCGTCTCATGAAGCAAGGTAATTGTCTTCATACAAGTTTGCGTTAAAAAAAACTGACAAAGATTTTAATGTAACAATGCTATATCTTGTCTCATTATTCTCTTTGCGTCTTTCTTCATTCTATTAGCACGTGACGAATTTATTATAGATTCGGGGGCGAGTATGTGTTCACGCTTGAGTCCAAGCCGCTCGAGCAGCGGCTACAAATCGCAGAGCCAACGCAGCGATGCAACGATATCGCCGTCTCCATCACCCTCCCCTGTGCCGGCCGGCATGACGTGTAGCCACACTCAAGTATCTAGTCAGGATTTAATCTCACCAGAGTCGGGTGACGGCCAGACAGTTATATGGGCAGTCACCAATTTGTCCAGCGTGCCACCCGGCAGCTTAATAATAAACCCACAAACCAATCAGCCGTATACGAACCCGGACGGTTCAATCTACCATTACGATCCGGACAATCTGCCAAAGTTCTTTGCCATGGAGAACGAGACTGGCGCGGCACTGTCTGTTAACAAGCAGCAGGAGCAGCAACAGCAGCAGCAACAGCAGCAGCAGCAGCAGCAGCATACCGAATTACCCTCCGAGCCGTCTAGAACGATGAATGGCAATTTCAAGAACGACGGTAGAAAACAGAGGTCACCGCAGTCAAGGATTATTAACGTCACAACGACTTCTCAAGGGGCTCAAGTAACGAACACAGCGACGTCACCGAGTTTGCCGTTCACTCCTCCGTCACCGCCGCCACCTCCACCTCCTCCTACTTCTGCCCCGCAGAACCTACCCATTCCGCAACAACAACAGCAGCAACAAGCGCAGCAACAGCAACCGCAGCAGCAGCCGCCACAAACGCAACCGCAACAGCAAAGTCTAGTCAAATCGTCAACGACGCTACCGATGTTTAGTCATACTAACCAAACAGCTCAACAACCGTACGCGACCTACGTACCTACCTCAGAACCGTATAATCAGGGTGTCTATCCGCCCCCCATGGGGCAACCGACTGTGATGATGGCGCCTCATCCGACTCAGGGTCAAGCGAGCATGCAAAATGGCGGTCAAGGAGACGTTGTCTTCAACCAAAATCAGGTCTACACCAATTACGCGGTACCTGTGCATCAAGGACCAATACCACAGTCAGGGGTACGTGTATCGGGAAAATGAGAATTTTCTTATAAATAAATATTGCGTTTTTGAAGTATTCTACCTCACCTTATCTTATTTAGATTAGTCTAGGCTAGCCACATTTCATCTAATTATCGTAACTCATTTAATCTCAGATTAAGTTTCATTATCATTTAAGCACGTATCTGTATGAATAAACTCGTAAAAAATTGTTTGTGTATATATAATCGCTTCTCACAAAAATCAATTAATGCTGTAATCGATGTTCAGGAGATGGCCGAGTTGTCCGGATATTTCTTAGGAATGAATATTTACGATCAGCGTGGTAGCGGGGACAGTCACTCTACGCCTCCGCACTCCACGTATCCGCCACCGCCGTCCTCCGCGAACCAGACTGTGCAGAATATGCAGTCGATACAACCGAATTATTGGCAATCACCACCGAATCAAATACCGGTATGGAAGAAGAAAATAACATGCAGTTTACTCCTTGATTGTCGCTCGTACGTTTCTGTTTAATGAAAGCTAAATCTTTTTAGCCCCAACAGACCATGTACTTTGTACCTCCACCTGGGACGGCGATCTCCGTCGGTCAGAATCCAGGGGACAGGCAGCAGCTGCATCAGCAACAGAGGTTCCCAACGAATTATTCCTTCAATGCGCAAACAATGACGCCTCCGAGCCAAGCGAGTTGTACGTTACATCGCATGCCACATTTCCATCTCTCTCTCTCTCTCTCTCTCTCTCTGCAATATTTATAACAATTAACTTTGTATATTTTAGCTAATTACGTTGGCAGTTATTCGGTACCTTACAATTCAGTGCCGGCAGTAACTCCGACACCTGGCGACTATACGTACCCACCTCCGGTCCAAATGATTCCTACTACAT
This sequence comes from Solenopsis fugax, assembly GCA_003595255.1. Lineage (NCBI taxonomy): Eukaryota > Metazoa > Arthropoda > Insecta > Hymenoptera > Formicidae > Solenopsis > Solenopsis fugax. Next base: position 21,121 of record QKQZ01053490.1, on the reverse strand, counting down.
ACTATCCGCCGGGACAACCGGCGATGCAACCACCGCCTGTGATGTACAGAGTACCTACGCCACCAAATACGCCGACGTCTAGTCAAGTAATTATTAATAATCTATTATTACTGAAAATTAATTGTCAATATTAATTTTGCTTGCAGCTAAAATTGCTTTAAATGCTAAAAGATCACGTCAGTGCATAAAATGATGTAATATTAACATGTTAACAAAAGTTAACGTATCGTATTTGATATAATTGATAGATACCTGGTATGCCATTGATGTACGTCAACTCGAGCAATTATGCGGCCCCAGCGATGGTGACAGGTGGAACGTTCGGACACCAGGTCACCCATAATGGCACGTCTCCGGCGCCGCCTAGCGCATACATGACACCCACATTGGTTCCCAATCTCGTCTTCAGACAAAACGTTCCTGTGAGAATGCGCTAGTAACAATTATCATCAACTACTCACTATGGAATTCTCAATAACAAAAGGTATTTTCGTGAAATAGGTCGTTCCCAATGTGCGGGCGACAACGCCAGGTAACTCTCAAAGAGCTAGTCGGTCTCCAACTCCGGCACATGAGCTTTTTGGATGTGGGAGTGGGGACCGAAGCGCACAACCTCAACCACGTTACCCACTGCCAATGTATCAGGGTGTCCATATCGTGCAAGGTATATTTTTGAATGCAGCGTACAAATCGTTAAATGTATGATCGTTACCATAAAATAGCCGTAAACGCTGCAGGGGACATGAGATTGATGCATCCAGGCGTACCATCTAACCCCCGGTTGCAGTATGCACCAGTATCATCACCGCCTGTTGTTCAAGGTTGCCCACGGCCGTACAGGCCTTCGTCTAACACCTCGGGAGCCGGTACGCCGACTTCCTTTGATGGCAGAAATCAGAAAATTCGCAAACAGAGGTATAGACTCTTGCTTTCATTATTTCTCTTGTTATTCTGTTCTCTGTAAATTTATACGTTTATGTAATTCACTTAGGTCCAAAGTAACATCTTTACCACCGAGCGGCGCACGACCCAATTTTTATCAGACATCTCCCATGTCATCGCTCTCATCCAACATACCCAAAGACATCGGAGAAGGTATGAAAAATTAGCAAAAAAGCATAGAGAGAAAGAGAGAGAAAGAAAAAGAAAAATTCGATGTTCGCGCTCAGTATGTCGCTTAAGATTTAGTTATTTTCTGCTTTCATTTTGCTTATGAAGGATAAAATGTAACACGATTTTGACACATTCTTGTCTCCCCTTAAAAGCGAAACCTGTGGAAGACAGTATGATATAAGGTACAGAACTTAAATATAAAATTCTACACAGAACACAGTGTCTTCTTTGTACGATAGGGGCTTCTTCACGTGCGTTGATTCATTTTTATTGGTATTTGTCGTTTTTCGGTTTTTTACGATAACGTGCTGGAAAGTGATTCCTACTTCCATCAAAATTTATAAGTAACTATTTATCTCTCGAGCCAATTACGAATTTTCTCGTGCTTGTTACGATTAGCGTTTTAGCAAAAAGTACAAAGTTTAAAAGTTGTATGTGAAAAGCTAAAAGCTTTCTTACGGAAGAAAGTAGGAAAGATATCTTTTCATTGCACATGTATTTTATTGTTGCACCGTACGCTTAAACAGCAACGCTCACGGGATAATATTTTTAACTGATAAGGAAACGTTCAGAACTATTCAGTTTTCACATATATGTAACAATATTAATTCTCTTTTTTTTTAAGTGCATTTTTCTTGATGTTATCAGCTTGAAAATTAAAGAAGAACGGTTCTGGAATGTTTCCTTATAGATATTTCGTCATGGCGACACTGAATATGTTCTCTGCACACTTTTTTCGAACTTTTTTTACACGACCACTTACCGTACATTTTTCATGCTTATTATCGCACTCGGATCGACAAGATACAGATAGTATCATTTAACCAACTTCGTCAAGTTGACGCTGGAGAACATATTGTTCTCACTCTTTCTCACGTCGACTGTGACTTTGTATGGCTGCTCTCGCAATTCATTGTATTAATTATTCTTTCTTAGGAAATATTTTGCTTTCATGTATAAGGCTTTTTTTAATGTGTTACAGTTTGACATATCAATATATATTCTTTGTTTTAACGACATCCATTTATTTGCATCAGAATAACTCACTCGCATTACATATCGAGGGGAGAGACGACTTCCATTCCATTTCTCAGAAATGACGTTTCTTTCCAGGAACAGTGAAGGTGACCATCAACCATCGTCGAAATCAAGTACAATTCTGAGCAAATGCATCAGCTGGATAACATTGCTGATAATGTCACAATTTTTGATAACAAAGAACAATTGTGAGATTGGCAATTTTCAGAGAGACACGATGTATTCCTAACATGCCATGTTAATTATTACTCTGAATTATTTAAAAAGAAGCAAGAGAGATATTATTGGAGGAACACACGCACGTGCACGTACATCTCAAGTGAAAAAAAGAATAGCATCCGGTTACACAAATTTTTTTTAATAATACAAAAACATGAAATTTAATCCTTACTGGAAAGACTTTGAGTCACATTGAATTTATAGTAAAACTGAATTACCATGACAGTGCTAAGGTATGATACGAAACGAAGAAGGACAAAACGTGATCACGTACCCAGATGTAAGAAACGATAGCAAAGTGGTGAATAGAAACCGAATAGAGTTACTGGACAAAATTTTAATTACTATTACAATATTATTGTACGTGCAATATTATCGTATGTGTATATATGTATACACACATACACACACACACACATATGTGTGTGTGTATATACATGTGTATACATATATGAAATACTTGAAGATATTTTAACTGCGATTTTACAGATACTATATATAAATGTGAGATTTACTTTTAAGGAACCTTATCGTTAAGGTCAAATACGAATCTCTCAAGATAGTCGCCACGGTGATTTCCGACTGTCGGGAGAATATATATGACGATTAAACTAATGTATGGAAAAGACGAAAAAAAAAGAGTACATCTTACTGAGTACGTTTACAAAACGCGCAGGTCTTTCAGCTTAGTGTTAATGGCGATCCAAAACGAATAATCTATCTTACCCGCTAATTTTGATACACTCGCTGCCATCGCATCGGTCAACGAATGTTGCGTTAACGTCGCTGCCCATTCCGAGTCCATTTTTTGAACGAGTTTGCTACCTCAGCGTAATGTCTATAAAAAATTCTAAAAGTTGGCCGCGCGTTGATGATGTCAGCCCTTACGCTTTCCTGTAACGTATTTATTGTACGTGGATAACGACTTCTTACACTCTTTGCAAAAATTACATATAATTTGTATGTACAAACGTATACACTCTTTCTCTCTCTCTCTCTCTCTCTCTCTCTTTTTCTCTTACTCATTTTCATCTCGGAAGTTTCTATTGTGTTCTATGAAACGTTGTATATCGACTTTGCAAGGGAAAACAAAATAATAATCAAAAAAATAAAATCTAACATTTTAATTTCGCCACATTCTGTAATGTTCAATTAGATCTAATTTCTAATCGATCACAATTCATGATTATACCGGTGAGTGTCATTGACTATGAGTAAATATGTAAACGTATTCAGTACATAATCTTTATGTCTAGTTTCAAGCAGTAGTTAAGTAGCGTGAAGCCATCACAGCCTAAGAATCATCATCCATGCTTTGTAAGAAAAAAGAAAGATCGAAACTATCGTGCTCTTACTTGCAGCAACAGATAAATTCCTGTGTTTGATACTGCGATCATGAATCACTGTTGGTGATTTTGTTTGTTCATAATCATTTTTCAGTCTCGAAAATTTAGAATATATTAAGTTTTTTTTTTTATCACTATGATTCGTCTTCCAGTATATGCGAGCACGCTTCATGAATTTCGCGGAATCATCTCTCTATTATTTGTTTTTGTGTGTGTGTGTGTGTGTGTGTGTGTGTGTGTGTGTGTATATGTGCGTGCGCGTGTTTGTTGTATGTGTGTGTTATATGTGTGCTCATGTGTATGTTGTACATAGAATATATCTGTTGCGTATGTGTGTGATATTTTATTTAATATAAAGTATATATATATATATATATAAATTTAATATATATAATATATACATAATATTATTTATTACATATTAATAAAATATCAGGGTTGAAAACATTATTTTTATAAAAGTAACGCGTTACCGTTACCATTACTTAGAAAGTAATAATTAATTACTTTTTTCGTTACTTTTTTACGAAATCTCGATAACTTTATTTAGAGTGGATTTATTTATCCACTTGTCTGTGTCTCTATTTGACCAATTCAATACGAAATCTACAGTGGTTTTGGTTAATCACGACATATGTATACATTATACATTTATGAGATAACGATAAAAGTAACAATAAAATTCGTTACCGCTACTGTTACACACAAAAAAGTGATCATTATTACCAGAAAAGAGTAACGGTAACGTAACGGCGTTATAAGTAACGCGTTACTTCCCAATTCTGTAAAATATATATATTTTATATATATTATATATATATAATTATAAACTAGATATAATGTGAAATAAACAGCCTGATTGCGTTGTGTGATTTGAAGATATTCATACAATTCCTCTTGAATGTGTATTTATTTTATCTGAGAATTGCTAATGTATAAATCTTGATTTTTACTATTAATCAATCGTATTTCGTGTGTTTTTGATTGAAAATCAAGATCAATGATACGTATATTTATAAATTTCTAGAAAACTTGCTTCTATTCAGTACTCTCCAAAAATTTAAACTTCAGTTTCAATAATATTTACTTATATATATATGTATACTTTTTATATATAATCACACACTACAGACATATTTGTGTGTACATACATACGTACGTACATACACATACATGTAGATATATATCACACGACAGATGTATTTTTCTCGTACACTCGTTTCAACGAAATAGAGACATATGCGATATATATGTATATGCGATACATATGTACACCGATAGGGGTGATGGTGACACGCGGTCACGGTAATTAATAACGTCTCCGTCTGTGAAAACTAGGCGGATCGGCGCGGGCAGATCTCGCGCGACTAGACTATTACATGCGCGGTACATCGTTACTTTTACTTTAAGAAAACGCGAATTAATCCACATTTTCGCAAAATAATTAGAGTAGTTTTGCCAAAAAAAAAAAAAAAAAAAAAAAAAAAAAAAAAAAAAAAAAAAAAAAAAAAAAAAAAAAAAAAAAAAAAAAAAAAAAAAAAAAAAAAAAAAAAAAAAAAAAAAAAAAAAAAAAAAAAAAAAAAAAAAAAAAAAAAAAAAAAAAAAAAAAAAAAAAAAAAAAAAAAAAAAAAAAAAAAAAAAAAAAAAAAAAAAAAAAAAAAAAAAAAAAAAAAAAAAAAAAAAAAAAAAAAAAAAAAAAAAAAAAAAAAAAAAAAAAAAAAAAAAAAAAAAAAAAAAAAAAAAAAAAAAAAAAAAAAAAAAAAAAAAAAAAAAAAAAAAAAAAAAAAAAAAAAAAAAAAAAAAAAAAAAAAAAAAAAAAAAAAAAAAAAAAAAAAAAAAAAAAAAAAAAAAAAAAAAAAAAAAAAAAAAAAAAAAAAAAAGTAGCAATCGATCTCGTTAATCGTTACCTCGTAGCATAGATCGCGAGGGATGCCCGCGTTGCTCTGCAAAAACACAAAAACCAAGTGGAATCCATCCAGAAGCTTCGCTTACGGTGATTGTACTTCAGAAACGTAGGTGAAGGTGTGCCTATCTTTTTATGAGAGTTTAAATAATCGAGAAAGAGCATGTATCTGTTTAGCCACTAACGCGAATGTGACACTATTTTTTCTTCGTGAGAAAGTGTGACAAGCGTTTTAATCCCGTTACAGGCTAAGAAGAGAAAAAAAAGACAAGAAACCCGAGCGAATGTATAAAGAGTGAAAAAGATGTAGGTACCAAACGCACTTCGATTATAAAGAGATGGGCGCACAACCATAGTATTTAACTGTACCTAATGTCGTAGTGAGTTAAAGAAAAAGAAGCATAATTGTACCTATTAAGCAGAAAAGCAGTTCATCTCTTTAAGATAACAATGGAAGGGGGGAGGGGGGAAGACGCAACGGTGAAAGAATTCATCGGCCGTCGAACGCGGGATCGCCATCAAGTATCGTCCGACATTTCGCAGCATCATATATTTCGTAGACGTTCAATTCATGTGATTTACTAAGTATCTCTATGCGCGAGAGACCGGGGGAAACATTTAAGCAGAGAGGAGAAATCAAGAGGTGCAATCGCCCGTATAGTGCGTGTACAATGTCGCGTGGACGTTACTATGTTTGTTAGGGTTGCCGCTTATCTCCTTTTCCGACAAAGTTCGGCAAACCAAAAATTACATAAAAATTGAGCGAATGATCGTCCTTATTTATCTTCTCGGTTATTTAATTTACATTCGATACACCTGTTCGACATCGCGCCATCATAGAATTGTCCATTTGAAATTCTTTAAGAGGAGAGCTTACGAAGCGATTTTCAAAATTAAACTTCACGATTTTTTTAAACGCTATTGAATGTAGAAATGTAATGTTTTGAATATATATTTATTCGTGTTTAAACTATCAAGATTTGCCAGAGATTTATTATTATTTATTTTTGCAATCATTATGTCTACCATCAAGGAATTTTTAATACAAGATATGCGATTTATAGCTTTAAGAATATTAAACTTAGAAGCTTTTAAGAATTCATTTAGACATGAATAAATGTGTATCCAAATCTTACATTTCTACGTTTTCTTTTTAAAGAATCATGAGATTTACCTTGAAAAGATAAACTTATTACCTTAAATTCTCATGGAAGTTAGAGAATATTTACATGATTGTTATATAATATATCGTTATATTTTGCATAGGAATTTATTAAACTCATGTTGAATGTAGCGAGAGACTCCCGTGATTATTTTTAAGTTTATTACTTCGATTCGATCGTATTGGCGACGTGCGTTATTCTCAACGATGTCTATTTCGAATTCTTATCCGCTGAAAAAAAAAAGAAGAGTTATTACATGCGCAGCAGGTGTGTCGAATTTTTCATTATTGTTGCTCTCGGAGTAACTTTGTAATTTTGCCTTCGTATATTCTGAAAATTCAACGAAGAGATGGAAAAGCGCAGACACCCAGGATAGTCAGTCACCTCCCAATCGCACCGATTACGAACAATTCTTAAAGAGAACGGGTAATGTAAGCTTGCGAAACCTCACACATTCGTTTCCTACTATTTTTGTAATGCGACGTAAGATGATTGATAACGGCGAGCAATAACTCGATGGAGGACAGGACGGAAAGAGAGTAGAAGGAACATCTCGATCTGAAATATAATCGAAAAAGATTTACACGCGAGTTGCAACATCGATGCATCTCCTGCACAAAAGAACATCATCTCTGTCTCTCTCTTTCTCTCCTCCGATCATTCGGTGAAGTCCTTCCGTTGATTTGAACGTCCCTTTAATGATAACCGAATCATTGTTCTGTATAACGAATCGCGCTAAAGAAAATTTGTTCATTTCTTTGTCTGCTGTATAATACAGTACACTGAGAAAAAAGTTCTAAATTTTTCAACTTGATTAAATATCTTCAATTCAAATATTTATATATTAATCTTAAATATTTCAAAATTTTAATCAATAGTTAACAACTTTTTTTTTCTTCAGTGTAGAAACGCGAAGCGTACCGCGTACGGCTTACGAAAAATAGCGATGCATCGTAGGTGACCTTACATCTTCGCTACTTGCCGATAAGAACGCGTGTCAGAACAATGTGAGGAATTATCTTAGCGTTACAGGAAGCGACGTATCTTGCCGTTAAGCGTATCTTTTTATCACGGTTGCTTATGTTTCGACCGCAAAACGAGCGAGAACCACGGTGAACGTGACACCTGATATTTGACAAGGTCTGTTGCATCGGCGGGTCGATTAGCGTCCTCGTGAATAAATTTCCTGTTTTGTAATTATAAGCGGGATCGCAGATCAAACTAACCACACTAAGAAAAAAAAATTGTTAACTTGACTATAAGTTGTTTTTCTTAGTGTAACGGCGAAAAAATTAACATTCAGAATTTCTCAAGTCTGAAATATTTCTACATTGTTCTCATTTATTAAAATGGTTTTACTGTTGAAATTAAGAAGTAGCAGGACGTTGGAGAAGATTTTTGCAATTACAAAATTGCAAATGTTAACCATATATTTCTCGCGTAGCTTATCTTTAAATATAATTATTTGCATAAGATGTATTTTAATCTCAACAGTATATATCGTAATTATTTTTAATTGTTTTCTTCAATGCTTTGTGATTGAAGATAATATTCCATATATCTTTTAGATAAAAGTTATATGGAATATTCTCTAATTATGAAACAATTTGTGCAGTATTCACAATCGAGTGATTAAAAAGTTTTACTCTGCAAATTTAATGGATTTCTAAAATTCAGATGTATTTTACACGCGAATAACACAGGATTAACATGATTTAATCGGTTCTTCATCCGGTATCCGCGTCTGTGGTACAGACGAGGAGATTCAACCGATCGCGCTTGGCCCTAAACGAGACGTCGACCAGACCGGTCCTGAAAGGTACTCGAATGATGCGGACAAGTTGCGAGTGTGTACCGATATACACATATATATTTTTTGCGTATCCCGACGTGGCGTATCGGTACCGTAAGGATAAATCACAGTGGCTGTGCCTCCGCGCTAAAAGGCAGCGTACCACCTCACCGTACGTTCTCACCCGTTTTGCTGATCTTACTGCGACAAAGAGCGATGACTTGCGCCACTCGCCACTTCTCTGGATGTCGGTCATCGGGCATGCATACAACACATGCATGCAAGTATTCAGGAAGAGATATAAATATATAATTTATATTTATTACGCGAAGTAGGGTTTCCTGTGAAAACGAATGGATATATTTCGAACATGTCTACCGATTTTTTTTTCGGTTGCCCAGGAAGACACTACACCGCGTTACGAGCTACATATGTAATCTTAATTAAGAGAAAGAATGAAAAGAAGAATGGGTGACAAAGAGAAGGAAAATCGACCTGAATTATCTGTGTATAAATATAATCTAGAATAACGAGAGGGCAACGAGAGAAGGGAAAGGCGAAGCAATTGACAATTTTGTGGCGTTAATAAAGAGCTATATTATACTCATCCGAAATGCACAACATCATAGAGAGCCGGAAAGAAATTTGATATAGAAGTCATGTCAGTCTAATTATATTTCTTGTTATATTATATACATATATATATTATATATATATATTATATCATATTTTCCAAAAACGAATTATATATATAATTCAATAAAAAAAGAAGACACTCTCGTTTGATAATTTGCCAGCTTGCGTCGATTATTTTGTGACGTTCGAAACACTTCCGTTCCTGGTTTTACCTACTCAAGTACTCACCTACTTGTAATCTAAACGATAGAAAAACTTACTTAAAAAGACCGCATGAGATGAAGGAACAATGAGAAAACATCGTCTTGCAATTACCAGTTTTATTAGATTTTTCGTTATTTACACAGATTCGTTGTAGATTCTTTTGACAAGGGTCCAGAGGAACATTGCGGGAGCATCGGGAGCCGCGTTACCTTGTAACGCGAGAAAAAATTCTATACAAGCATTTTCATCCCCAATGATCGCTATGAACCAATGCCATGGCGCAGCGAGGGATCGCGCGTGAGATCCGCTCGCCGAGCGACTCCAACCCTCGACAGAAATTCCGCGGGACCCACGGGACGCTTCGAAGTTATTGCACTTTTCGAGAGAGTAATACTAAGGAGGATTGGAAGCCATTTGCCGTGTTATCGTACCTTGGGGTACAAGAAGAAATAACGGTATCTCGCCCCTGAGTTGCGTGAATTCGTGCGCATCAAAGCTCGAATCCACGTATGCGAAATACTCTCGAGAGACTCGCTGAGAAAACTTGAGAAACGCATCATTTTACTACGTATCATTCGTTAAAATCTACGATAGACCGATACTTAATTCTGTATCGACTTTTAAGACACCTTATTTAATGATGTTTTCCATATGGTTGTTTATCCCGCGTGTACACAAAACAAAAGATGATGGGCTCATTATTTCAAATATATGATGAAAAGCCCAAATCGTTTTAAACATTATTCGAAACGAAAAGATCCTGAAAAGTCTCGAATGCTGCGAAAACTGTTTATTTTTTACATCTTGTTATTTCAATCCACTTTCACTTGTAGACAGATAACAATCTTATTGTTAAATATTTCAGATGTTTAAATGTTTTTGAAAGACATATTTTACAGACATTCAAGACTTACGAAATTTCAATTTCGAACGATATTCACAAAGCAATTCAAATCATACAATTGAAAACTTTTAAGAGAAGGATTTGAACATCCATCACTAAGGATGGCCTTTAGATCGGCAAAGGCCTTGTTCGGTAAGGCATGTAAGCATCGGTATTGCGTTTCATTCGACACGTCAGGGTCCATCCGGAACAGCTGTCGCAATACATTATTGTTTCCAGAAAACTACTATACCACAACACTCCGTTCCCGTACGGCAGCGTATTAGTGCTTGACGAAGAGTTAACGAGTTACGTTACGGGTGTCGGTTTCTCTTTAAATGTAAAATTTTACATGTCATGTACCCACCACCACGTTGGACCCAGTTACGCGACTGCGTTGGCAGTAGAGTTTCCTTTTCATCGTCAATTAATATCTAAACACCTCGAACTGCTGCGACATCGGTATTTTCGGTGTTTCTACGCGCATTTTTGTTTTAATTGGATCCAACAAGTCGGATTCGGATTAAAACCGTCCAAAGCGCGTATCTATTGTTAAAAAACATTCGGTTGAATAATCTTCAGTAATATTCGTAATTGCTTTTAAACGATCTGGGACATACCGACGTTGGAGCAGCGCCGCATTTCAATTAGACTAATTAACAGTAACATTTAAGCGTTATAACTGAATTACACAATCTGATTATACTGAGCGCTCGCATACGTCGCATTCATTCGAATATCGCATCATCGTAGACATCGGAATAATTTATGGGATAAGTGCACAAGCTTGGATTTTGACTTGTTTCTACGGCAGCTACAAATTTATAATTATCTTGTGTCTTTACGATGGGCGATAGTCCATTCACACGCAGCTTTATCGGAGGCTTAATAAACACATGCACACATTATATTGGATCTTGGTTGCGTCCTTTTATAATTTAGATTTTTCTTTAAGCTTCGCCGAAGATGTATTTCCGATTATGCTTTTAAAGTTGAACCGTTGCCACTGATACATTAGTAAGAAATTGTACCATTACGTCATACAAAATGTAATCAATTAGCGGGTTATTTTTTATATTGCTTGATTTATCCATTCAAGAACAATTTTGAAAAAATGATACGATATTTGATTATTACCTTTTTCGATGTTTTGGATTAATACACGATTAATACACGATTAATATACGTAATTAGAAATGTCGGCATTGATTTTCTACGCGTATTACGTCGTGTATGAATGATTTAAGTATTCGCACGTACACACGTAGATTTGCTTTTCAATCAAGAGTACGTTTCATATTAGAAACCGCATCGAAGCAAAGCGCGAAAGTATCGGCGTCGAAAACGTCAACGATCGCACGCGGGGATCACCGGAGTATTTGATTGAGTTATTTGAGAAGTTCACGCGTAGCGTTGACTTGAACTTAAATCTAGCTAGAGTGAGTTTGCGCACGTGTTAAACCCGGGTGTGAAGTTTTTTTTTTTAGTATTCTTCGGAATTTTTGTGTAATCTTAAAACTAACTTTTCTCAAATAAAATTTATCAGATCTTTTATAAAAGTTAAAAAATGCTGAGAAAGTATGCATTTTCTTGGAATTCTTTATAGATGTGAATTTGATAGTGAAATATTCAAAGATTTTTCTCCTATCATTTTCAAAGAAAATTAAAAATTTCAGATTTTTTTTCAGAAATTTTTTTAAATTATTAATATAAAAAAATTCTTGATACTGAAAGAATTTTTTCACCAGGAAATCATCGAGAGTGGTGTTTTCCCGTGCGCGTTTGTGTGTTTAGTGCGATAGATATGTGTTAGGTAGGACAGCGTATACCGGACTAGTGTACAGCATAGTATATTAGATGTATGTATATATATATATATATAATATATATATTAGAATGATGCAACTCTCGACGGGGAATGAGCCATGTCGATTCATTAGATGTTCGCGTAATCTTATGTATATCGCAGCAAATAGTAAGGGTTTCATCACTAAAATATATACATACTATTTGGACGGAATAGTTACTACCTCAAGCACGATGATTTTAGTAGCAAATTGGAAAGATTTGCGATTCTTTTCCAAACAGGTCTCATTGCGTAACATTCACGCGTAAAAAGCACTGACTGAATATAGTCTATCTCTTTTCCCTTACGAGAACATAATTATATAATTTTTTTCTACAATATTGTTTAGAAACGTACTATAATTTTTATTACACCAGGAAAATTTTATACTTTTATTTTATTTTTTTTTCTAATAGGTGTAGAGGTGAGGACGATGTGAGAGGGAAGAGATAGGACATATTGACAGACAGTGAGAACTGCATCGTCAGTTCCCTAAATATCCTGAAACATTGTCATTAATGGCCGAGGTCGTCGTGCGAAACGTCGGAAGTACTCGTACAGTAGTACGTCAACAGTTGAGCAAGAGATTCGCGTTTCGTTCGTTTCGCTTTGTCGAACCTCAGCCGCGCGCAGGGCTGCGATCATCGTCTTCGAATCGATCTCGCGTCGAGAGTAACTAAAAATCTAATTAAAAAATCTTCGTCGATCGAGCCTGCCCGGGAAGACCCGCCGCGAAATCTCGCGTCGCTACGGGATTCCGCGAGGAAGATGTCGCATGGAACGCGGATATCTTCGGGCCGGGGTATCTCGGGTATCTCAATCCCGCGCCGAACGAGGCGGACTTAGCTACTGTGGCTGTAAGCGGTATTCGTGTATGGTCCACTGTAGATGGATGATCCCGTCGTGGATACGCTCTTGTGCCGTCTCTTGGCGAGCAGTACCAAGATGGCGGCTACCACCGCCAGCATGAGTATGAGACCGGCGATGGCAATCCCAATAGCAAAACTCCTTTGCGATATACAAATGGTGTTCGGGTCGTCGATAGCCTTGAAAATAGAATCCCGGAAAATGATGACATGAAGCGAATTTATTTCCACATTGTATTTAGAAATTCTGTTAAACTTGAATCCTTGAATAGCCAAATCTGATCTTGCGATATATATTAATTAATATATATTTTGCGAAGTGTTTGCGATAGATTTTGTCGATAGAATTCCAGCGAAAATATAGTCAAACAGACAATATGATGACAGATCAATTGCATATTCTGCTATCAAATTATTACAGTAGGCCTTTTGCTGGTAACGAGCTGAGATGTAAACACGGTCAGTACAATATTCTACTCAAATCTATTAGCAAATTGCTAGCATATTACTAAGATTTTACTTATTGAATTAATATTTGAAAATATATCTTTTTTTTCTAAGTAAAAAGCGCGACTCGAAATTATTAATGATCTCGAATGATTTTTACACCTCAGCAGCAAAAAAAAACAGGTAATTTTTTCTACTAAACGAAAATCTATACTCATTTTTTAAATTTCTCAATATTTTTTTAAAATAATGAGTAAATTTTACATTCTCTCAACCTACTAATAAATTGTAGAATAATCAATAATATACAATTAATGACAGTGACTTTTAATTGGAATAAAAATTTCCCCAGGTAATCGTTGACGCAAAACAAAACTAAATAATAATTTCCGGATTAATGTTGCCTTCGCAACGGAAATCAATTAAACTCGAATTACCCTTTCTCGGAAGACGTCATCGGAGAAGTCCGACTTGGATCCAATGTCCGAGGCCTCGTTGACGTAAAGACCACTGTAAACCTCGATCGTGGCCGGGGTACCACCGTCCAGGCCTTCGACACCCTTCACTTCGTCGTCGTTCGCGGTATCCCTGCGTCGTCTGGCTATCGAGTTGCACAACGGCGGCTGCAAGTGGAAAATAAGCAATGACTGTTCGCGGCGAGTCTTCGAGATACTGTATGGAGCTCGAGTATTCCTTTTCAGGGTCAGATATTACGTAATACCTCGCGTACAACGTTTGTATAACGTACTATGTGAGCAAGTTGAATCAGATAACCGTGAGGTAAATGCCCCGATATTTTCGAACGATAGATAGCCATTATAAAATCGTTAAAGGATTATTATAAACGTAGTACTTAGCAGTCCTTGCGGAGTCATTATTCAAGCTAGCTAGCGCTTATATATCATAATGATGACGGTACCGTATTACTGCATCCTCCGCCATGCTTGACGCACAGCCTAACGTTGCACTGATAATACACGCTCGCCGTGTACGGAAACTTGTGCGCCTGGAAGTTTACCCTGGCCTCCGTTTTGTCCTCGTTGTAGGTGAACTGTCCCATTATCTCGCCGTCGACCGGACAACTGTGAATAGACAAGCCGAACGTTCGCGTTGTGAAAGGAAGAAATTGAAACGATTCACTTTGTTCATCGCGTCACCCCATTTCTGTCTTCGTTACTAAAATATTGTCTAAGATCCCTTCAATGTCACAAGATGACTTACCCTTCGTCATTTATGAGCCGTTGCTCGCCCCACCCAAGGCCGTCGCGTACCAGGCAATCGGAGATCTTCAAACCAAACAACTCTTGTTTGTCGATGCTAATGACCAGGGTCAAGGGATCGCCGATCTTCACATTCTCTGCCACGTGATGCTGCGTTGGATCACCGCTGAAGATCTTCATCGTGCATCCCGGCATTGGCGCGGTTGCCTGCAGGCAATTCGCAATTTAAATATTTCACGATTCATTAATTTTTTTACTTCAAACTTATCCGGCATTTGCTTATCCTATAAAACTAATATATTCGAATAATACGTACGTACACAGTAAAAATTCTGTATGTCAAGTTTAACACATTTTACATGCCTCAAACGGTTTTCTCAAATCTTCGTATTAATTTAACATAAAATAAACATGTTAAAAAGTGATACAAATATAGCATATATAAAAATTAACCCAAAAATGTAACATGCGGGTATTTTGAAATTTTTAACAAGGATCAATTTTAACGCAAATACAAAATATTTTTTACTGTGTATAGCTGAGAATAATATGAGACGTATAGATATACCTTCGTGCCTTCGTAAATAAACTGCGAAGACAATCGATATAATTTTAGATGAGGCATATTAACATTCTAATCAGTCGATAAAATCTGATAATTTTCCAGAAAGATATTTCATACTGTCGAACGCTTTATTACCTGCAACGGTAGAGACTGCATCATGGACACGTGAGTCTGATCGTTTGTTATAACTTTGTCGCGCGTTTGGTATCTGCATCTCACGTGAAAACCTCTGCCCTGATTCGTGACCAGCTTCAGGTGTGGCTGTACCACGATGGTGTTGAAGTACTCGATACCACCGTCATCCTGAAACAAAGGCGACGGAGCGTCGGTTCTAAATTCTCTGTTACGATCGCCATAATTCGAGAAATCAAAGATAAATATCCAGAGAAATAGTGTTATATTATCCTTACATTTTTTTCTTATTTATTTTTATTTATTTATGTATTTATCTATTTCTTTACAATTTTTTAAATATACGAATTCATTATTATTTATTTACGGAACTAATTTCTGTAGTATTCACAAAAAATATAAATAATTAACACATTGCTAATTTCATGCTTTTTTGCAGGGACCATGTGGATGATGTATCCCTAAATAGAAGTACTGATTTGTTAATGCGCATTATAATTACTAATTTAAATTTTTCATAAGGAATAAGACACAGTTTCATTTTTAAGTAAGGTCCTCGCCTTCGATATGAAATCGAATACTCGGAAATTTCAGGACTTGCGACGTCCCCGTTCGACAGCTTGTAAAGAAACGTGAGATCTAATAAAAACTTCCTATTATTTAGTGTTACACGTAATATGTACATTATTATAGACCGATCAATTTATCTCTATCTAAGAACAAGCGAATTCGCAGAGTCACGGTGAGTGCTGAAAAAACAACGGCAAATTGAGGTGAGAGAACCCACCGACCATTGTTCGACCGCTGCGTATCCGTGCCACGAGTGTCGCAATCCGCGCGGACCCACGTTTTACTATCGTTTGAAGGAGTATATAGTAATCGCGAGTGCACGCGGCCACGTTTCTCTGACCACTTTCAGTGCTGTTGTAGCAGCAGCAGCAGCAACCGTCGTCGTCTGTCCTTGCACCCCGCGAGCAAAAACCGGACCGCCGCTCCGGAGCGCTGCTGCTCCGCTTCTCCTCTCGTCGATTCCGTCTCGCCTGATCCGAGATGCCCGAGAAAGGGAATATTTACATGTAATTTACATTCTTTTTGATTCCTTCTCTCGCCGTTTCCTCTTTCGTGGATTACACCTGAATATCGCTATTGTAAAAGTTTCTTCTTCCCAGATCTTCCGGACGAGAAGATCCCTCTTTTCAAAGAATTATACATTCTTTTCGATTTCTTTATTCCATCTTGTATCGGTCTCTCTGTTATAGCATTAAAAAAATGCGCATATGCTGCCTGTCCTTCACGAAAAGTAGGCATTATATTATCTGTCTTTCACATAGACTAAAATTTCTTTTTTCCATTTCCACTTTAATTTCCGTTATTAAACGATCCCTAAGCATCTCACTTTAACATGTTTTTCACCTGTGCTTTAGCCAAGGTACCTTTCTGCATCCCGTAGCTGGGATTCTTCATAAATAAGTCCTTCGCTAGATTGATCACCGATCAGATTTCAGTAGTCGTCTGAGAACTGTCATTAATGGCCGGCGATAGACATTAATAAGGGTAGTAATCTATAATCGAAGAGTTTCCTGCCATTTCCGCGAACAATGAATGTAATCCAACAGGTAATCATCGTTCTTAGAAGCCGATCGTCCTCGACAAGGGTCGAAAGGAGGTCTCGGACTTGGTTGGTCTTGGATGTAGGCATGGCGACTATTCGATAAAAATATGATGAATACGATAACATTAATTTTCTGCTTGATATATTATGCAAACTGTACCATCATGTGCCTATATAATACATAATTTGCTATTGCTATGTAAAATATGAAAATTGCTACATTTTTGCAAAAAGAAGTTGATACTTGTTGCATATTTAATTTATTGATATAATTCGATGCAATCTGAGAGAATATTGTTAAATATATAGAATTAATGTACATAAAGTTAAGCAGCGCTAAGTGGAATTAAAAATGTCACGGTTGTCACAGACTGGTAATATTACACGATATATATACGCATTAAATTAATGAAGTTTACTAAAGCGGTAGAAAAAAAACAGAGCAAGGTGAAAGATATAAATTTTCTACTTTGTCAACACAATAAGATTCAACATTCTTCGGTAATTGTGCTTTTCAAACAATAATCACCTCTTTTTTATTGAATCACTTTCTTTTCTTGACAAGAGTCGGCGGACTCTTTGATTTCAGTGAAATATGGAATACAGCTTGAAAAGGTCGGAGTAGCTAATGAACCGGAGTTTAATAGTCCTTTGCGGTAACCGAGCGAGCGAATTGACGCCGCGGATTCCTAGACGAGCACCGGGTATATCGAGCAGGCAACGACCTTCGGCGGAGCGCCTGGCAGCGTTCGACCTCAGCAAGGATACTCGCAATCTGCGGTGCATCGGCCCGAGAGAGCTCGGGGGAGACGTCGGATGGTCGGATCCGCCGACTTTACGTTTCGCACACCCACCTAGCAACGGGCGAGCGAAGATCCCAGCAGCTTTATTACGGTCAGAGGAAGGAGGGAACAAAGGGGGGAGGGGGGATCGCGCGAGGCGGATCCCGGTGTCCCCGGTCGCAATCCCGCGACCGGTCCTTTTTCCTGCCGCATACCATCAATAGCGAGACCCTGCCACGCGATACGGGCTGGCAAAAGGAAAACCAACTACTTCGCTCTTGTCGTGCTCTCCGTCATCCCAGCTGAGTATACTCAAGTCTACGTTTCCATGTTTTTACGTGCAGGTAAGAGACAACTCGTTCCTTTGGGCTATTTTCTTCAAGTCGTACCCGTGTAAAAACATTTTTCTTTTATTTCCGTCAAAGTAATGGGCTGATAAGTTAATTAAAACATTTAAACTTTTGTTTATCGTTCACATGTTCCGATCCATTTTTTAGACATCGAAAAATGAAAATCTATAGTTTGAGATTCTATCAAAGTACTTGTATTTTAAAAACACAAATTTCTCAAGAAGAAATTAAATACGTTATATATGTATTATAGATAAATTAGATACATTTAAAAACAATCACTTCTTACTAATTTAAATTCTTCTTTTTTAATTTGTAGTACCAAGTTCTTTGTAAGCGATGATTTAATGTAATTTAACAACAAGCTTATTCGCGGTTTTGAGTCTAATTACAATAATTTCAATAACAGGACGGAAGTTGGAGAGATAATCTCCACTGCGGGAAGCGGGAAGGCGGGGAAGGAAGGACTCGCTCGCGATCGTCGCGTCGCATTGTCTACAAATGATGATTTTCCGCAAGTATTTCAGCACGCCAGAAGGAATTTCCATTTCATTTACACCTGCATTCCCGAGCACTCTTCCTGGCTTGCGTATAAAGATATATAAGATCTGGAGAGATGGCTTTCCGAGCGGAGAAACGGAGTGGAGAACGCTGAGGGTATTTTTGACATAGAAATCCCGTCCGGCGCGCGGCGCATTCTCCCGTCCTCCCGGCTACCTCATCCTCCCGCGGACTGCCGCGGAGACGCGATAAATTGCGTTCCCTCGCGCGGTACACGGCGCCCGTTGCGAGATCGTTCACTTCGATAGCCAGCACATCTCAAACGTACATTCTCGGGCGCATCCATCCTCAGAAAATTAGTTGTTTTCTCAACTGCGGTATTGCTTCCAACTGCTTTCAGCGATCGTCGCGAGACGCTCATGATATCGCGCGGAATACCGACTCGGCCAGTGACCTTTAGACGAACTCTCGCCGCGTTTCGATTAAGTCAAATTATGCGAGAATCATTACGGAGGTCAGTCGGCTATGCAGTAACTGTGCCTTTACCGCGTCGTTACCTCGTTTATCAGGTGCTTACTGCTTGTGGATGAGGTCAACGGGGTTCTCCTCGAGATTAATCCGACATATGGCATTGGATGTCTATTACCAGGAAAAACTTGCAATGAACTTTCTTAATGAATGTACCTTTTTCCGCCTGGATAATTAGCAGGAAATATTTTATCGGGACTCGAGTTACTTCTCTTCGAAGTAGTTTTTATTTTCTAAGTACAAAAGTGCTGTCATAAAAGTGATATTTTTTAGTATCAAAGTGCTATACGAGCTCAAACATTTTTTATGTTTGGATAAGTTTCTTGTTTTAATAAATTTTTCTTTATTATTCAAGTTTTGCATTAAATTCACTTTCTTTTATGTATACGACAAATTCCACTTTCTTATTGTATAAAAATTTTTTAATCTGAGAAAAAGAACATTAAAAGTAAACATTTTATACACGTCTATAATTTTTTATAAAAATCTTCTATTTGATATTTTTTCAAAACGGGCAACTTGTAATTCTTTTCCCGCAATCGAAAAAGAAGAAGAGTAAGAGGTTCAGATAATACAATAATTAAATTTATTTTAAATCTGATCGTGACCAAGGATGCTTTAATTTTGCCTGGAAGGTCGGAAAGTTCCCAGGAAACTTCTTCCGCAACTTTTAATAAATAATCGTAGTCGTGATATTACGTAATAACGCTGATTAGCGTTGGCTCGCGGCGTTTCGATCATTGTGCCTATCTCCCGCCGCAAAGACTGTTTCCACATTTTCTCGCACGTGCACACGCATGATTTACTCGCGGGGGGATCGAAATATGACCGCAAACTCAAAGTATAGGTCCGGCACGCACGTTGGGGTGAAGTACATTTCGCGCAAATGCATGCTTTGTACGCAATTTATAGACATCCCTCCGAGCTGTATCCATTACCATATGTACATATCCATTTTCAGGCGATCGACGATCGATGAGCACGCACGTTTCGCGCGTGAATCAGCGTTCCTCAACGGCGATCTCATCAGACCATCTCTCGTGAGATGTTTCGCGTGTCGCGGCCTTTGCTCCCCGGCGCGATTCATCTCGCGCCTCGTAAGAGACATTGGGATTTTTTTGGACCTCGGGATCAGTTTCGGCGCGCCTGAACGCGAAAAACTCCGCGAGAACGCGATGAAGACAGTACATATAGTACGTATTAGGCTCTGAGAGAAATCGTTTGATAGAATAGTGATCAAATGAATTTTGTAATTACTGGTACCAAAAATTTAGTTACTTTTAACAAAACTTTTTGTAATTTGCTGTATGAAAATAATTATTTGGTTAAGGCTACAAATTGTTTGATCAAAACAACTATATATTTAGTAATGACAACAATAAAATTCATTTGATCACTATTTAACCAAACATTTCTCTCAGTGTGAGAAGAGGGAAGAGTCGAGAAAAATCCCAATGTCACGGGAGGACAAATGTACGCAAATGCAGGCATGCACACACGTGTGACGAGGCGGTGTAATGCGCGCACGAGAGTGCGTGGAGGAGCGAAGATTACTACTAATGTCGGGTATCACTTGACGCCTACTTGACTCGCGCCCGGCGGCGATTTCCTCTGTCGTTTCGAACTTGAGTACTTTGGAGGAAAAAAATTGCGAGACGATTGCCCCGATATACCGCGAGCAGCACGGCGCGGAGCAAAACGTAGAAATCACTGTTTTTTCGCACGGTCCCGGATGACTCCAGGGTCGTTATCCCTCGCGAGTGGCGAAGGGTATATCATCTACCCGCTGTCATTAGTGTCGCTCAAGCGCTATCGATGATAATAGGAGGTATTTTTACAGGCGGTTTTTCTCCTTCTTTTCATTACGGCCGAAGCGGCTACTCGAGTTGCGATTAAGCGGATTGCAAAAAAATCGCGTGACCTCTCGCAAAGAGGTTTCGCCATTAGAGTTCTCTCGGGCGCTGCCGCCGCCGCC